>JAVQJG010168884.1:0-22620 GCA_036024015.1 Craterocephalus amniculus
AGGTGGGGTCCATCCCTTTCTGAGCGCAGAGAAGCATCTTCTGATGCTACTTCCAGCAGGATGATGCTCCATGTCACAAAGCTCACATCATCTCCAACATGACGATGAGTCCACTGGACTCCAACGGCCTCCACAGCCACCGGCAGATTCTCATCATGGATGCAGCAGCTGTGTGATGCTGTTGTGTTAATATGGAGCAAACCTCTGAGGAAGGTTTCCATCCCCTTGTTGGAACTATGACACCAAGAATTAAAACAACCTGGTACAAACATAATGTCACTAGTAACGTGTGTGTTCATCACATCAGTCTATTTTTTCTATCTTCGTCATTTAGGTGGCGTAAAATCCCAGCAACAAGGCTGAATGATCAAACATAAGAGATGCCATCTGTGTAAAGTGAGTTATTAAGTTTAATCTTGGAAATATCATCCGCCTTTAAAGTGGGAAGCAGCTCAAGCTCAGCTGTTTACTTCGGTGAAACAAGAAGTGACAGTGTAAAGTCCCTCCAACCCTTAGCTGTCGGCCTGAATGCGGTTTGTCCTCTGCTAATCACCGATGCTCCTCCCAGCGCTTGATTCATCATCAAACAGCATTATCCGAAGTTGCAGGGACTTCAGACACATGCAGAGGAAAAGCCCAAACACGAAGGCTGACCCTTTCCAACCAGCGGGCACAAGCCAACACCTACACAAAGACACACACACACACACACACACACACACACATGCCATTCTCAGGAGATGGCAGTGATTCATTTTATAGGATGTAACAGAACTAATTTTGGGAGAGAGCCTCTGTTAATGAGCTGCTCTTTGATGTGTAAATCCTCCAGTCCCAGTGCAAAGCTGATACAGTCTCCCCACAATCCTGCTCAGGTGCAGCTTCACTCCCTTCTGAATCGCTTATCTTGTGTACCAAATGCTGTAAGACTTTCGGCAGCTAATAAACGCATACCTGAGAGGGAGAAACACACACACACCTACAGTACATGTAACCCTGCAGGGCAAAAAGAAGAAAACAAGCTGAAGAATGCTAATGGGGCCGGGATGCTGTGCTGCACTGCACATCTTCTATGTCCATACTGTACGCTCTATTTTTACCCCTCAGGAAGTCAAGCACAGATGATCAAATTGTTTTTTTACTCACTAAATATAAGTCTTTGCTTCAATTCATTTCTACATTGCTTCTCCACAGAGTAATTGGATTGTGGCTGCACTGTCATGTACTCAGTTAAATGAATGCCTATTAATCAGAGGATAATTGGACACATACCCCTGATAAATGGTGCTGCTCCACGTAGTGAGTCACGTACAAATTAGGCCATTTTCAGGGATCCATTTCTTATCTGGCTTGACTCATGCTTATATAAGCTGCGAGCTAATATTGGTATGTGGACGGGAAACATCCTCATGGGCATGACTCCATTATCAGGCGGTTACCGCTTTCTTAGCATACTCTTTTCTGTCAGATCTGCCGGTTTAGTCATTCCTGCTTAGTGAATCTGAGTGATGCTGCAAAATATAACAGTATGTGGAGCAAACCTTCTGTTTTAGAGGGAGTGCTTGTACTAGAAATTCAATAAATGTATTCTTTTTATCCAATGTGTTATTTAATGTCAGTCAAAATGAGACTTCATCCAGTTTCCTCTATTATTAATTTCTGTGTATTGGACTTTGACCACATATTCCAGTAAATTAAAAGGTTGCATATTTATACTGTTTCCGTATGCCTTGCCCAATGCCAAGGTTCTGCTACTTTACAACCAAACAGTGCAATAAAAACCATGCGGGCATGCAAGGCAAGGCAAGGCAAGGCAAGTTTATTTATATAGCGATTTTCAGGTCCAAGACAATTCAAAGCGCTTTACATGCAAATGGAGTGCGCTAAACAACTTCTCAGAGATGCGTCGTCTTCAGTTCATCGATGGTGTTGTGTCTGAAAGAGCTGCAGTTTTTTTTACAGTATATAAATCAGAAGTACGCAGGTTGTACATGGTACTGTAGCATTTGCTTGTAAAACTTCAATATGACCAAAGTTTAAACATTATTTAGTCACATTGACCAATTTGGAACAGCTTTTTCAGAAAACTGTGACCCCTGATTTACATTAGAAGGCTGAACACAGACCCTCCTCAGATAGGCAGTGGGGACAGTAAACCTGGGGGAAATGAAAAGTTCTATGACTTTTACTGGAGGTACTACAACTCCAATAAAACCTCCAAATCCATATGCAGCACATCTGCTTTGGTTTATGTTAAAGCTGTGTTTTATACAGCAACAGTTTACAAGAGTGGTGGGCCAGTGGGTAGAGAGGTGGACCGGATGTGGTCACCTGAGCAAAGGGCCCACATTCTATCACACATTTATAGAATTACAGCTATCATGGGAGGAGTGAGCACACCACTAAGAAGAAAAGCAACATTTCTACCAGCAGTTACAATTAAGGAAATAATCCACTCACTAATATTCTCTAATCTAAATTACTGCTCAGTTATCTGGTCCAGCACATCAAATGAAATACTAAAGAAGCTTCAAACACTACAAAACCATGCAAAACGTACCATACTTAAGTGTAATTACAGGACGAGTAATAAAATGCATAATAATTTTAATTGGTTATTAGTTAAAGATATGTTATTATACTCACTACTCGGTTTTATCAAGAATATCTCAGTGGCAAGAACACCAGTGATACTTTGTAAAAACCTAAATTTCAGTATAAATGTCTATTAGTCACACTACTTGGCATGTAGCTGTGAATTATTTTATATTTCCAAAAGCTAAGACCAATGCAATCAAAAGACAGTTTTTATAGAAGAACATACGAGTGGAATCATTTACCAAATCACAAATCCGCAGTAAATGGTATTATCCAGTTTAAAAGAATACTATGGGAATATATGTATTTCATAAGGGATGTAATCATTGAATCACTATATGAGTCTATATCTGTGAAAGGACGTGTATGCGTATATATGTACACTAGAGTGAGCTTTTCATGGGTTAGAAGTTTGAATATTTGTACATTTGTGTGAAGTATGTGCAATAATGATAGCCTTTAGCAAAGTTTACATACACTGTATATAAGACGTATTGCCATTTATAGCTATTTCAGTTTGCATGTGCATGTCTATGAATTTGAATGAAGTTCACAAATGGACCCCAGGAAGAATAGCTGCAGCTGGTGGTTGCAAGCTAAGGGATCCATATCATAAACAAACAAACCAAGGTCTCTAACTTGACAACTAGTCCCCAAATATGGCAGCCCACTGCACTCTAGTGTAATTACAGATGGGTAAAGGCCAATTCCCTATACAGGGACTATAAAGAATGTATAATTATGAATCAGTTGTTAACCTGAAATGAATCGTAGTGTACATGTACTGTCTCATCCAAAAAGTCTATGTCTCTGCCCATCGTTTCATCTGAGAGGTTCTGCCTCAGACATGCTCCTCTCATGTTAACTGGTTGCATTATTAGTGGTCACATGCTCCCCCAGTTGTTTATAGTCTGGAAAACTAACCGATGCCATTTTTTAGAGATCTAATACTGACATTAGTTAATATTTTATAGGAAATATTAAGCTATTAAATCCCCGCTCTTCCTCATATTGATGCTCAGTTTGAACTTTAGGAAGTCGTCGTTACCACGTCTACATGACTAAAAGCAATGAGCTGTTGCTACGTGATTGGTTGATTAGCTATTTGTGTCTATCATAAAGTATGTGGTTGGTGTATGTGTGTGGAAGAGTATTTCTATATTATTTCCCTGTGAAGGATCTGACCACCACTCTGCTCGTGTTAAAAAAGCAACCAGCAGCTTTCATGGTGCAGGTTTTTCTTCCAAGCAGCACAGACCACACACTTAAAAGAGAAATTGGCAGATGTGACGCCAGTTAAAAAAAGGCACAAGACGGCCTGTTACCTGTAGGTAGGTCTAGCCTTGGCCTGTTTATTCTGTAGAAACTACTTTATTCTGCTCAGGTCTGGAGAAGAGTCAGAGAACATCTCAGAGAGCTCACCGGTTCATCATGCAGCTGATACAACCACACACACTCATTTAGCAAACTCAGAGCAACTAATTAACCTGACATGCACGTCTTTGGGCCGTGGGAGGAAATCCACCAACCTTCCTGCTGAAAGGTAATGCTCTGCACCACAGCTAAACATGCTCTTATCAATAATGTTTGCTCATGTGTCAGAGAAACCGATCGAGACATTTAATACATAGCAAACTGGTTTTCTCTGCTGGTGACATGGAAAAGCTTGAGATGTTTGGTAATTTATACAACCCATTCATTAAAATCTGTTCAGTGGTGTAAAACTGTTTCATGATGGCATGCTGTACTTGTTAACCATCTAAATGACTATTAGTGTTGCATAGCTGACACTTCTATCAACAACCCTCCCCTCTACTCTGTGTTATCGCCGATGGCAACGTGTCCCTCATGTATGATAATTAAAGGCATAATGAGATATACAGCATGCTGCCACAGTGACAAACACTTGACATGTATCTCGCCGTGAGAGTTAAAACAACGCTGTTTTACTCTGTGAATCCGTACTGCACACCGACCCAGCCATTTTCAAGCCAGGAGATTGTTAAGGGGTTGGTTTGGACTCCAATTAATCATGTTAATAAGCCCCGCCCTTTAAAGATAAAATGTTCCCAGTATTAAAGCTAAATAAAGTGGGATTCACCAATTCTCTTCCCCGTGTCTTGTGTTTTAGTATCATCATTATTATCTGTCCTCCTCTACCATTCAGGGCTTCTCATAACTTCCTCTTTCCCACATCAGCTGCTTCATCCCCCGCTCTTTCTGTGGTTGTGCCTTTATTACGAATAATAAACTCACCAGTACTCCTTCCACTGGTCCTCTTCAAAAGCGTCCTCTGGGATTGGATCAATCAGCACAAGGTCTGACACCTGCCTGAAGACACAAAGGACACCAACACTCAGATGAGGTCAAACTTATGGACCATCCCTCGTCAACTTCACCCCACCAGACTGAGTCATAACGGCCGCGAGACGGATGTCCTCATCCTCTCTCTAGATTTGTCCTGCGACCAGACAATCACTAGAGCCAGAGGTAATATGTCCATCTGGAAAGGTGTCATCAGCAGCGCCATTTAATTTTCTTCCCCTAACGACGGCAACATCTTGCCAAATAAAATCCTGAATCTTTCATCCGCGGTGCGGGCAACCTGTCTCGTTAATCACAAAGTTGTCTCAGAAGCGGGTGACTTATGTTGGATGGTGGGAAGCGCGCTGGAACATATTTTGTAGCAAGTGTGAGTAAAAGGCCAAATATAGCATATGCTGTCTGGAAGTTGGAAGATAAATCCGCATGGAAACCTGAGCAAAAGAAAGTTTGTTGTCCCTAACAGTGGTTTACTGTGAGTCCATCCTGGTGCTTTAGTATTTAACAGGCAAAATAAAGGTCTGATACATGAGCGAGGCCACAGATTAATACATCACTGTGATAAACATGCGTTCTCTACAAATACATTAATCACATGCAAACACAAACACTGTGACTTTCTGTCCACCAACAGGTAAAGTGAATAATTCTGCTCAGGGTCAGAGCTGAGAGAAACTGCATCCTGGTTTTCACACGCTAACAGTTGCCTGTGTGTGTTTGCGTGTGTGCGTGCGTTTGTGTGAGTGTTTGCAGGGAGGGGACCACCTGATACTGTGGAAAGCCACCCTGACCCACATCCAGTCCAGTCCACAAACCAGCAGGCTGTAGACAGACACTCCAGGGCAGCCTCAGACTGGGTTACAACTGTCCTAAAACCTCCGACGCCCCCAAGACAGCCCAACCCCACAGTGTTGCTGGCCTTACTGATCAGCTTATTGAGCCTGTTGGCATTGGCTACCACCAGTCTGATTACCCAGCAGGCAAAAGCATAATTGTCAGTATCAGACAGTGACTCATAGAACATCTCAAACATTGTCCAGTAAATGTTGTATTCTCAGAAAATGAGGCATTTTTGTTGCTTCCTGTAGAATCTATTAATGTTCTTGGTCCAGTTCACTCTCAATGCCAACACGAAGAAAACATCCAGTGGAAGCTGGAGGCAGAGTAGTCACAGTCCTACCGAAGTTCATCACCAGTTCCTTGGTCTTTGCTCCACTAAGCAGCAGATGGTTCCTCTAACACCATGAGACAAGGATGTCCACCACAGCCCTGTATGCATCCTCATCACCCTCCCTGATACATCCAACTATGACAGAAAATTAGGGCAGGACTACTCAGTTAGGTCCTACAAGGTCTGCAGGTTTTCAACATATCCCTGCTCCAGCACACCTGACTCAAATTAATGAGTCACTGTGCAGAACTTAACAGGCTGTTGGAGCCTTTTAATTTGAGTCAGGTGTGTTAAAGCAGAGATACATGAAAAACCTGCAAGGTTGCAGCCTTCATGGGACCGAATCTAGTACTCCTGGTGTAGCATGTGAAGAGGAAAGGGGGAAAGAAGATAGATAAAGTCTTTAACTCCAAATCTCAGTTGGTAGACAAGCTGCAGAGGATCCAGAAGTGGTGTGATCGTGAAACTGAGCTGTTCCAGGAAGAGTTTTCCAGGGTATTCATGATGTGCTTCCTTTTCTGACACTATTGTTCGATTGATGGCAACAGTCACAATCATTATGGGATTCTATAAAAAGATGTTCGCAATTAGAGGACCTTCCTGGACTCTTAAAAAGCTGCAAAAAAATGGATGTTATTCGTGATGAGCGAGGACTTTTTTATCCATTGATTTTTGCAGTTCGCCTTGGTTTTCCTGGTCCCAGGGTAGTTGCTGCGTTTTATTTTAGAGATGTGTCACCTGTATACGTGCTCCTGCCGGAAAAATTTAAATGGCAAAAGTAATAACGTTGCCGCTTTTAGTCCTATTTGTCCAGGAACAAACAGGCCTGTGCTGGGAAAATGAACAACACAGAGCTCATTCTGGTTTTACTCTGGGTTTTCTGACAATAGAAGACCCAATGAAATAATGAGTGAAAACAAAGAGTCATCAAAGATTTTCTTTCAGTGCTCCATAAAGTGTGGGACTAACCAAACCAGATGGTTGCTCCACAAGCTAATCATAGTTAACAGTTGTTTTGAGCCTAAATTTGGAGGTGCACATCCACGAGAACACTGTCAGTTAAAAAACGTAAACAAAAACAAAATGCAATAATTTCCAAATCTCATAAACCCACACGTGATTCCTAATGGAACATATACAACAGTGCAGGCGTTGAAAGTGAGACAATTTATATTTAATGGAAAGAGAACCAGAATAACAGGCCTTATCCTTCCGTTGGGTCACAATCGTAACCAATCCGAGCAAAAGGGTGGAGCGTGGCATACTGCAGTCCACTGGTCTAAAAAGACGTAATTTTAAGCATGACTGAGCTCTCAGAACAAAGTGAGAAGAACAACTGTGTATTTCAATATAAGGTGGATTTCTGGTGTTTAAAGTTAAGTGCCAAAGAAACGATGCAAAATGCTGGATGCCCTCTTTTATCCTTAATTTCTGTGTTGTGTTATTCTTTGTTGTAATTCAAGGAAGGCATTGTCCCAGTATTACGAAGCAGACTCCTCTTTTCGTATTGAGCCAATACGCTGCCTTGTAAATACTGGTAAAAAGTAAAGTTAGCAGAGGAAAAACAACATAGACTGGAATTTACTGAACCAGACGGCACCAAACAGTCCATACCGACCCACATCTGCAGCTAGAAATGGGTAATAAAAAGGAACATTTCAGAGAGGTAGAGCCTCTCAGATGGAAAGATGGGCAGACGTTCATCAATCTCAGACAAACTGCATCTTAAAATTGTTGCATAATTTAAGAAAAAAGTTGAAATTTAAAACCGCAAAAACTTTGAAGACCCCATAACCTACATTACATAATCCTATCATCAAAAGATTCAGAGAGTCTGGAGGTATCTCTGTGTGCATAAGACAAAGCAGAAGGTCAAAACTGAAACCCTGTAACTGTTGAGCCCTCAAGCAGCACTGTGTTAAAAACAGACATGATTCTCTACTGGAAATCACTGCATGAACTCAGGAAGATGTCCAGAAATCACTGTCTGGTAAATTCAGGTCACCATTAAATCCACAGATGCAGGTTAAAGCTCCATCATGCAAAGAATAAGTCATTTGTGAGCAGGATGCAGAAACACTGCCGTCTTCTCTGAACCAAAGCTTGTTTAAAACAGCATGAAGCAAAGCATAAACTGTTCTATGATCACACGTGAAGACTAAAGAGGAGAGGACCAAGCCTGCAACTCTGATGGTATGGGGTTACATTAGTTCCTGTTCCATACTGTATGTGGCAGCTTCCACATCTGTGATGATCCATCAATGCTGAAAAGTACATGGAGGTGTTATAGCTCTTCTGCTCCTGTACAGAAAACATCTGTTTTAGGGAAGGTCTTGTAGATTTCAGCAAGACAATGCTGAACCAAATACTGCTTCCATCACAACAGCATGGCTGCACATGAGAAGAGTCCGGGTATCTGCAGTTCAGATCTTTTAGAAAACATATGGCCCATCATAAAGCAAAAGGTCCAGGATCATTGAGCAGCTAGAATCTTGCCTGAGACCAGAATGGGACAACATTCTTCTCCTAAAACTCCAGCAACTGGTGTCCTCACTTCCCAGATGTTTACGGACAGATCTTAAAAGAAGTGGGGGATGCTGCACAATGCTGAACATCATCCTGTTCCAACTCTCTAGACATGCTGCCATCAAATTCAAAATGAGCTCATGTTTTCCATGAAATAGTCTAGTCTCAGTTTTAGATGTTTTTTGTTTTATTATGAATAAAATGTTGGTTGAAAAGATTTGCATATCATTGCATTTTGCTTCTATTTACACTTGAGACAAAATTCCAACTTTTATGGAATCAAAATTTGCTTTAGTTCAAGCAGGGGAGACAAAAGCATCCACATGTCTTCATTTACCTAATTTCTACCGCCTTCTCTGTTCTGCCTGAGCCGAAATATTTCCATGGCTCAGAGAGGCTCTGTCAAATAAAAATGTTCTTTTTTTGGAATGTTTGGCACTTACACATCATGAATGTGGCTGAAGAACCTGCCATTAAGTGCACCGAGCTCGGATCCCACCAGGATGAAGGGCGAGGCCAGGCCTGCAGCCTGCAGGAGTCTGTGCAGATCATCCACCATCCTGCAAGACAGCATCACTCATCAGTCTGCATGCAAAACCAGGACACGCTGCAAACTGGGCCAGGAGGCAAGAGGAGGCACCAGGACTCCCAGCGGGAAAAATAAATATGATGGGCCAACATTAATCTCTTTGATCTCTAATCTGCTCCTCAACAAATTTGTTGAAAAATATGTAAAGAGTTATTATTGAGAAAAAAACTGAAAGATCAGCAAGAAATACATTTTAAAAAAAAAAATTTCAGATAAAGAAGCAAAATAAACTGTTCTGCTAAAACCCACACAACTGCTGGCTTGTTTATTTCGTTAGTAAACTTCTATCACCAGCATTACATGCAGGGCAGCAGCTCCACTCAGAGTCATCCGCTGCTTTGGCTTTGTTGTGCTAATAAATCAAAGCTGAAGTGTCACACTGAAATGAAGAGATTTTACAAGAAGGTCACGTAGTAATCAGGTCCTGTAGATATTGCATTTGAAAAAAAAATTGATTGCTTTCATTTCAAACTGGCTAGACACCGCTTTCTGAGTCAGATGTCAAGGTAACTCGAGCGCAGATCGTCCGCCTGCCACGCCTGGTGCTCATCCCTAAACAGATGTTATAATGGGAGAGAGTCGCACAAGACTGAGGTGAGCCGACTGGAGGAATCCATCATCCTCAGCAGTAAATAGTAAACCAGTGCATCACTGGGCCTGAACTGAACTTTGCCTAAGAGGACTAAGTAAATTGCACACCCAGTGTTCCCATTATGAATCTTGAACTGAAAAGAAGAAAAAACACCAATAATGAAGGGCAGCTTTATTTGGTCTTGGTCTTTAAAGGGTGACCGTGTTACCTGTGGCCACTAGGGGGAGCTGAACCTGTAACTTCCCATGGGCCGAGGGGCACTGTTTCCATCTGTGTTTTGGAATCCTGTTTGCAGACCACTCTGACCAGCTGATGGTAAAGTAATTCTGATTCGGCAATTTTTCAAAGGATTCTTCATCACTGAAAGTTAGAGGCCTGGTGGAGGGATGTGACTGAGTGCTATTTATGATGAATTATGTTTTATTAACGTCAGCATTACCCTGTAGCTTATGGGACATTGCGGCATATGAAAAGCATGAAACTAAACCAGCTAGTTACTAATCGTTCTGTTACTACTTTGATATTTACATGAATGATAGGAAATTATTTATTGTATGAAAATCTGCATTACTTTAGGGAGTCATGTTAGCTTTGGTCTGTAGTCTATTAGCTTCAACTAGCCCCATTTAGACACAGACGTTGTATACTACAAGATTCTGTAGCTCATCAGGACTTACTTCTGTTGTTTTGAATAAAGGCTAAGGAAAAGTAAATCGATACAGGTCACATCACTTATGAGTGCCGGATCCACAACTGCGAAGTTGCAATGTTTGAGTACAGTCACCTAAGAGTGCCAAGACTCATCAAACAAGCATATTGACCCCAGAAATCATCCATCATTAAGCACACTTGGCTGATGTTTGGGCCCGAAGTTACACAGTATCTCTTTAACAGTGTAACAGTCCATTTGGCCTACATCAGGTCTTAAATATCCCTGAAATAACTTTACAAGCTTTAACATTGACATCTAAATGACACCCGAAAAAAAGTCCCAGGAGGTGAACAACAGCCCACTTCCACGATCAGAAAGCATATTATTGTAATAATGGCCCTGCTCCTACAATGTGGACTTGACCCCACCCCTCATGGTGACCAGCTGAATCAGGATACCCACCGTCCTGTTGTGGACATCCGCCAGACTTTCTCAGTTCCTGTGGTTTCATTCTGCATCATCCGCTTGCTGAAACCCAATCCCATTCTGTCATAGGTACACACCTGAGTAGCGTAACAAAAATGGACATGTCATATGGATTATTTTCAGTAGCAACATCCATTTTCCACACATAAAAAGCTCTATGCTTTCATACTGTATATCTCTAAAGTCTAACAAACTGCATAATGGCTCGGCAGCTCTGAAAAGACTTGAATATACTGACCAGCAGTTCCTTGTATATTTGTTTTTACTAAGTTGCTTGTTCTGATGTATCTAGGTCTTTCCCAACAAGCCTGTGACCTACTTTGGGTCACTATTTTAGACAACTAGCATGGGGCAGGCTGTCAGTCTCAACTCTGTACTTTTGAGCAGAGAGGATGTGACAGAGCAACTGCAAGAACCATCCCTGCATGACCCTGACAACAACAAACAGCAGAAAGTTCAACTAACTTATCCTCACTGTAACTTAGAATTGTGAGTTTCAGAATATATGTTTAATTTAAGACACGCTCAGCAAACAAGCTAAATTTCTCACCTTTGTCAGGGAAGACACACTGTCCTGAACATGAAGCCAGACGTCTGAGGACATTCCAGTTGGTGTGTCCAGTATGACTAAACAAAAACAGACAAATTAGGGATGAATCAAAGAACACGGTACAGCGGAATAAAATAGACCTTTCCTTACCAACTGGTCCTCCTTGTCCTTTACAAAGAAGATGCATCTTCTGACCCAAACCAACATCAATCATCTGACCCTCTGAATGGAAGAACAAAAATCCCAGAAAAAAAGATGAGGCTTCATTCAGTGGCTCTCATTAAATACATAACACCTAATAAGCAATTGAAGCAATTGTAATTTTAAATGTTTTTCAGTTTATAAACACATTTAACTGGCAGAAACATTTTTTTTAAAAACCAAAATGAGACAACCTTTAGGGAAAAGCATCTGTCCTTCTCTCTGCAGCGATGCATAGTTGAGGAATGGAGGAATGATGACGATTAAAAATAAACACTTTCCAATGTTTATGAGCACGGAGCTGTAAGACGATCTGCCTTTAGCTTCAGCTTGCACTCTTGGTTCTGGATACTAATTTACATAAAGAAGAAAAAAATGTTTGAGTACTCATTAACCTGAATTTTCAATTTTCATTTAAACATGTTTAAAAAAAAGATATCTATTACAAACATAATAATAACAATAAATATAATAATAATAATAATAATAATAATAATAATAATAATAATAATAATAATAATACAGTGTATCTGTCGGTGGGGACCTTAGTTGGCATTAATTGCCATTTATTAGCATTGTCAGATAACAGAGATAATAGACAAATTACTATGAAAAGCTGTAGTTTTATAATCCTGACAAAATGCCAAATGATACAAAGTTTACAAAAAAGATATTTAAATAAATAAACGAAGAAATATTTTGGAAAAGTGAACTGTAGTATTAAAATATATTAAAAATGTTGTTTTACAAGGGGATTCAGCTACATTCTCTCCGGACAAAATGAATTAAAACGGGGGGTACTATAACGTGCTTGGAGTAAATGTACATAAAAGCCAACTATTGTTTGATATAGGTTTAAAAACAGCATTTAATATAAACAGCAATAAAATAAAGTATTAGGTTTAGTGGACAGGTAACTTGTTTTAGCATACGTGTCATATGCTACCGTTAGCAGCCGGCTAACGTTGTTTTTACCTTCTTATCGGCACTGGCAGATTCACTGCTTGTTGACTGAACTTCGGGTCTTCTACGCATTTTGAAGTGAAGCAATTAATGGCAACATGTGTTGTATTCAATGAATGAAATTATTGACAACTTCCTGATATCCTAAAGGAGCTGCAGTGGCCGACGAGGGACAATCTTTCTCATACGCGTACCATAAATTGTTAACTGACGCTCCCACAGCTCTCTTGTACTATCTACCTATTAAGTCTAACAAAAGAGAGATCATCTCAAATTATTTTTGTTCTTGTTGTTTTAACTTGTACTTATAATGACTAATGTTTCAGTCTATTTCTGTCCATAATAAATTTATTTTAAAACTCCATGCAGTGTGTAAATTTAACTGCCAGCCTGCAGGGGTCGCTGTATCCCATAAACCATCATGTCTTCTTCAGAAAATGCAAGAGGATCAAGGCTTTGCATACATATCTTTGACTTTCAAATGGAAATACATCATAATTTTGATTATAAGTCAATGAGTAGATATAGATTATATGACCAAAGAGGAGAAGTTAATCAGGAACTGAGGGTATTGCTGCTCTTGGAAGACACAATCAAACCCTCATCGAGTAGGGGCAGCTGCCTTCACTGCAAGTAACATCCATATGGATGTTTAAACGTGTGTTGCATGCGTGAAAGTGCTGGTTTAATGTGAGAGTGTGACATCCATATTGATGATACTGGGCAGGATTCATGAAGACTACACATAACACCCATTTATAAGGTACGTTTTGCTAGTTCTAAGTTAGACTCCCCTTTACTTTAAAGGCTCCTTTAATTCTTCACACAATGATTTTCTGCATCTACAGCAGATTTATTGAGATGATGAGAATCTCCTGTTTCACCACATTCCAAAGGTGCTCTATTGCATTAACATCTGGTGACTGTGCAGGCCTTTGGACTACAGCGGACTTATTCCTGTGTTCAATAATCCAGTTGGAGATGATCAGAGCTTCTTGACATGGAGCATCATCCTGATGGAAGTAGCATCAGAAGATGCTCCACAGTGCTCATAAAAGGATGTACTTTTTATTAATCTGTTAAAGTACAAACATAAAGCAAAACGTGTTTTCTTTTAAAATTGACATATTGTTGCCTGTATTTTCACGTCACGTCTTAATGTAATAATTTAATGGACGGATGATACGGTGACCGTCCTCCCGTTTCAAGGCCAAGATCCACATTTGTTTTCTTTTTGAGTTAGCTGGGAATTGAAAATAATATTTCTCTGTTGTCTTCTCTTGCTTGTCAGGACAACCCGCTGCTACACAAGTGTTAACAATGGCATCAATACACACTGCGTTTCATACGCACTTTCAAGAAAATGGACAAACTCACATAGTTTTGTGATGTAGCTGCAAAATCTCAATAAACATGACTCATAAACATCATTAACATATATCCCCTCTTCTCTCTCAGCAGATCTCTGGATAAAAAGCTGTAAAGTCCATTTTCTCTTTTCTGTCCTCTCCATCCTAACAGGTCCAGGCAGATGATTCAGGTTCTGTTGGAGGTTTTCCATCCTGTTAAAAGGGAGTTCTCCTGTCCACTGTCGCCCCATGCATGCTGAGGACAGGATTGGATCGAAGTCAAGATTTGATTCAGTCTGTTGGTTTCCTTAGCTAGGGTATTATTTTTTATGAATTGGCTTGTATGACAACAGATTGGCTTGAATTGATTGTATGTGAAGTGACCTGAGGTGACGTCTATACAAATAAAGATTAAATGAATTGAAATGAATTGAATTTGGTGAGTCTGTGTGAATTGTAGCCTCAGTTTCCTGTTCTTAGCTAACAGGAGGGGCCCCCGGTGCGGTCTTCTGCTGCTGGAGCCAGTCTGCTTCAAGGTTTATTCTGCTGTATTCAGAGATGATTTGCTGCATACTGTACTAGTCTTTATTTTCTCCAACCAGTTTGCCCATTCTCCTCCAACATCAAAAAGGGATCTGCTGCTCACTGGATATTTTCGGTTTCTAATATCTACAAGTTGCTGTGGATGGAAATCCCAGTAGATCTGAAATACAAAAACCAACAACCCAACTGTGTTTAAAGACATTTAAATCCCCTTTCTTCCTCATTCAGCTGCTCAGTTTGAACTTTAACAAGTCGTTTTTTGACCACAAGTTGCTGCCGTGTGATTGGTTTATCAGCTTTTTGTGATGTGTTCCTTAATAAAGTGGCCAGTGAGTGTACATCACATTGGACTTGTGAACTGCGCTTCCAGCTTATATGCTGTGTGAAACCTCATTCTGGTTCTCAATCCCATATTTCCACCTTTCACGTTCATATTCAGCACAGAGAGAATAAAGTCAGGCTCCCCTGCTCATTTTCCCCGTGCAGACAAAAGCCCAAGCTGAACACTGAGCTTTGTTTAGATAGCAGGTGACTTGAGCCATGTAGGGAATTCATTGGAGTAATTAAAAAGCCTGGCTGGAGCGAAATGATGAATGTCAGGCATTGATTCAGTGTCAGACGGGCTGTTTATGTTCGGAGCTCTCCAGGGTTGATTAAAGCTAATGACGCAAGGCCTCCTCAGCCTCTTGGTTCGGTTCCAGATCCTCATAATTACGACTGAGAGAATAATGGTGTAATCACAACAGAACAACTGTTGCCTCTCTCTTCACTGTCTCTACAGTTTTCACAACAGTTGTTGAGCCTTTCGCCTCTCTGTAACCCATCAAAAAGCATGTCTTTTCTTTTTTAACTCTAATTTCTCTGGGATTCATACCATCTTTCTTCACCAAAGATTTAAACCTATTTACAATATTTGCCCAGTGACAGAAAAGAAAACTACTTAGGATGCATCTTGTTCTTTGCTGTCAAACTTGCTACAAGCTGGTATTTGCAGTTAATTCCATGGATTACTGGGGCAGGATTCAGGGCTTCACACATCTCTGATTGTTGTCAAAGCTCTAAATCTAACCTACACATCCCAGCAGTGATTGAACCCCTTCACTCAGATACGACACGATTATCCACTGTGCTTTTCTATGATTGCTTTTCTTTTCCTCTTTCCAACACTCCTGATGAAAACCTGCAAAATCTTCCTACAGTTCCCTGGTTTTTATTCGAGCATTACTCATGAAGCGCATCTGTCCTCAAGCTGCTCACGCTCCTAGAGCACAGAGACGAGACCCGCTCCTTGAATGCCAGGTCACCTTGACACCATACTGGCCATTTTCGCCATGTCTGGAGGCTTCCTCTCCCACCGCAGCTCTGACATTCAGCAGACAGTTGCACAACCCATCCTGACCTTAGTTGCATGACATCTTTCCAAAACAACACATATATGATGGGACAGCTACTAAAAACGGAGAGCAGAGCAAAGCCTGAGTGGAAATATTCACCTATTATTTTGACATTTTTGGCATGTTTCCTCTTCCATCTCTCCCTGGCCACTCTCAGGTCATTCCCCGGCCACGCTGCTGTTATTCTGCCCGCACTCCAGCCTTGAAAATGGATTTCTTCCCAAAAGAAAAAGCATCACATCAAGGCATCAGCACACATTCTTGAGGCTTCATGAGTGGAATCAAATTGTATTTGCGATAGTGTGGCAGGAGGATGGAAGGCTATTTCCTGTTTGTCTTATCTGCTTTGTCACATATACCGCAGGTTAACTGGCTGATATTTCTGCACGGAGGCGTCTGTATCACCAAAGGCCATCGCCGAGGTCTGCGGAGCATTCAGACAGCATGTTGCTTTCCCTTTATTCAATCAATCTGAGTAAATGGTGATGTGTCTCAAAGCCTCTTTGTCTCCCTTGGGACAATTTTGTCTCCGTTTAAGGGACCGTGCTGCAGAATAAGAACAGTAAAACCAGCACCATAAACAATACAATCTAAGACAATCTATTAAAATATTATGTGTTTAAAATGTATTTAAAAAAAGAAAAAACAGAGACCACAAAGATAACCCAAATAGGAGAGACAAGGACCCCAAAAAACAACAAAAGAAATCAAAGCATATCTATACAAAGGGACTGATTGATATGATATGAACAGGACTGAAACTCAATGAGCTAACCTTAAATCTGGGGTACCCATGTCCGGTCCTAGAGCTGATATCCTGTAACTTTTAGACGCATCCCTCAGTTTGGTATCCTGTGTATCATCCCTATAGTTTACCTTGACTTTCACACTTTCTCACCGTCCCCTTTCTCCTCAATGAGGGAGATTAGACTGTAGTATATCAACAAGTAGCCCAGGCCTATGAAACAGTCTAAAAGCTTTTATCTACATAAAAGATGAATTGATACTTCATTTTCTGTTGCCTCCATATGTCTTTTTCAACCTTACAATCTAATCAATATAAAACTAAGATTTTGTTCTATCCACCAATATTTTAGTTCATTTCCCGTTTTGATGAAGTTCAACATCCAGTGGTCAGTGGACCAGTGGATTCCAACTTCCATATGGACTCAAACAATTTTTATCCATTATGCATCTTTGTCCTGCATCAACTGCAGCAGCAGTGTTATAATTTTTGGTTTGTTTGTTTGTTTTAAACAAAATACCTCTTTATATTGCCAATGTACTTCAACAGGAACCTCTATCTCCATCTGGGTTAAATAACTGGCATTTTGATAGCGGTTGCCAAAGATGAGTGTCAGATTGTGCACAACAGGGCTTTCAGAAAAGTTTTTACCATGAAGTTATGCAAAAGGACTCAGTAACAGTATGTATCAAATCTGAACCAACATCACAGGGTTATGAGACTTTTCACAATTTTTCACAGCATACAAATCCCCCCCATCATTTTTAAAAATGAAATCCTCCAACACTTTACATTTTTTAAATCAGATACACTTCTTTTTAATTGTTGAGCTGTATGTGAAATTTTTCACAGATCAGGTATTTCTGCCCGATTCAGAAATGCTGGTTTCAGTCGTAACATTGATCAGGTCCCAGTCCACCCTATTCCTGCTCCATGCTCCACCTGCTGTGTTTTTAGCATGAGTGTTTCCACTCTTCTGTGCTCTCTGCAATTACAATTTCAATGATAATTCGCCAATATTTAACTGCAATTTTGCATTTTGATTTTGGATCTATTTTATATATGACAATTTTTTTTTAGGAGACAAGTTCTTCCAGTTTTCATAAATAAGGAGTTTAAAATAGTGTAAAAACTTTTTTTTTAGCAATTTAACTTCCTCACGAAGGAAAGACACAAAAGAGAAATATTTCTTTGCATGTTTTTATCCCTTTTTAGCAAATGGCTTAGCTGTAACCAAACTATTATTATCATGAAAACTTGTGAAAACTAAATGGGAGGAGGAAAAAAGTCTTATTGTTATTTTCTTTGGTGTTTTATTGAAAATTACGAGCAAAGCCATTCAAGTCACTTCATTTGGATTTCTCAGATGAGAAATTCATATTTACAGCTTCTAAATAAGTCTCAAGCCAAATTAATTGTGCGTGACTGTTTGCAGTTTTATGACGGTTGTTAGGAACAGACCACACACAAACACACTCACAAAATGTTATTGCTGCAATAAAGTGCCTCTTTAACTAATTTCTTATGAATGCATTTGGCTTTCTATGAATAAACATAACCTCATTGCATACAAAAATCTGTCATATCGTAACAGGCACCTCTCTGTTCTGTGTGTAATTCAGATTAAAATGGAAAACAAAGAAGCTCCATTGACAAAACAAGCCCTTTCTCAGGAAATGCATCGTCTCCTTTATTTATTTATGAGTGAGCTCTGGGGTTTGCAGGAGGGCAGGCATCACAGCATCACAGGCATCAGTCTTCAAACTCCCATGTGGCGCTCATCGATTTCCCCCCCTCTCTGCTGAAGTGCACCATCAATCAATACAGTAACAAGTCTTCATTTATACTTGAGAAATGCAGTCTCCAGCTTAGCAGGCGCAGAGTCCGAGAGTTGTAAATTCTGAGAGACCTCGACCTGCATCTGGCTGCAGGACTCATCTGCCCACCATGACTAAAGCCACAGCAACACATGCAGCACAACATCAAGAACAAAAATATATTTTTAAATGCAGGGTTTGGATGTTCACATCACTGCATCTGGGTCTCAAAACTAAATGAGTTTGATGTGCAAAGACCAGCAGGAGGGCCGTTCTGTGGAGAAATAGTTGGTATTAAGCTGTTCTTCGAAAGCAAAGGCAAAACCCTGTAGTTTTATTCCAAGGTCTTATCTCTAAAGCAGTGTTTTTTTAAGTTCTAGTTATTAAGCTTTTGCAAGCTTTTCACATCTTATTGTAATTCTTATCTAAGATGAGGTTTTTGCTGTTGAAACTGATTTATATGCTACACCGTAGCTAAGACAGAACAGTGCTGTGGTGTGAGTTAGCACACCAGTCCCCATGTTCAGGACTAGCCTGCATGAGTGTCTCCAGTTAACCCAGCTTGTTCTACAGTCTAACAGAACGTGTTTAATTGTTTATGTAAAATACAGCTGTTTGCTTGTGATTGTCTCCGTGATTGTCTTCATTGCTAGGTTGTAGCCTATATCCACCAGAGAAAGAATGGCTGCATGTATAGCATCTGCACTAATACCAGTGACAGGTCCCATCATTTTGTTTCAATGTAATGTTCTAAAAATGTTATTTGGGAGCGGGTCAAAGAACCTAACAAAGAGCCGTCAAGAGTTCAGGCGTCTGCCTCAGATACACGTCTGAAGGAATCTGATTGCGTCTGTGGGAAGCAAGCCCAATTTTTAAAGAACCCCCACCTCACATGAAACAGAAGTAATTGCTAGGATCCCAGTACCGCACTTCAGGACATTGTTAGCTAGTCTTTGTAGAAGACCTCACTATTGAAAGGGTTTTTTTGGAATAATGAAATAAACCCAGTCAATATTATGCAGGTTGTCAAAATATTACACCTGATCTTTCGATGTATAATGTTTTCCCTTTGTTTGACGGTTTGACTGTTTCTGGTTAAATCAACAGTGACTCAGTTCTATTAATACCCCACGAGGCCATGAAGTCAAAAGAGATAACCCTAATTCTTATTTTTAGATATTATTTCTATCGCTTGCAGTATTTATGTTGCATGACAGCATTTCCATGGATAACTCATCATAACTTAGACCATTAGCTGTCTTTGTTTAGAATAAAAAACCAAACCATTTTAATCGTTGTAAAGTATTCTGAATGAAGTTCAGTTTAAGATCTATTTTAGCCATTTATTTAATCATTAGTGATTAAAACCACAGAAAGGTGAAGTTAAAACATCCTCATCTTGCTTTAGTGTACTGCTGCAGCAACAGACCCCAAAAAGCTGCTTTCGAAAGACTTAAAGAACCAAACAAAGAGCCTCATGGTTTTGGCTCCACCTCACTTCTGAGGGAATCTGATTGCATCTGCGGGAAGCAAGCCCAATCTTTAAAGACCCCCACTTCCCAAGCAGCAGAATCAATTCTTACCGTCCCCTTACCAGACACTTCAGGACATCTTCAGCCGATCTTTGTCTGTGACCTGACAGCTCAGAGCTTTTATTTCATTTTTTTTTTGGAGGCATGAGGAGGCAGGTTGCCATAGCATTATGCGTGATCGCTGTAAAACTGACTTTGGTTTGACTTGTTTCTGTGGAAGTGTTCCACTGTTTGTTTTATATAAAATAAAAGCTGTTATTTTCAAGGCATATGGAAAGTTTTGTGATCTGGAAATGTTCCTTTGTGCAAAAAGTGAAGGTTGTGAGGACTCCATCCCCCATAAGCATTTACAGTACACAATGTCCACTTCATGCATTTTACAGTCGGGCAGTAAATCAGCAGGAGGGATTTTACGTGAACTGATCATGCTTTACCATCAATGATATAAATAAAGAATAAATAAGTGACGTAAGCCTTGTACTGTACAGAGGCTGAGAGGAGGGCTGGCATCATAAAACCACATTAAACTGCTTATTAAATCTCCACAAGCTCAAACTGAGTCTTCATTCGTGTTTTCCTGCTCCACTGGCAGTGTGTCAGTCTCATCCCTGCAGCACATCCCAGGATGACCGCTTTCCCATCACCCCCCCCCCCCCCCTTCCTGGGACGCCTGCTTGGTACGGTCCGCTCCTCCCCTCTCCTACGTATCACCGATGGTAGTTTCTATTGGGAGAAGGTCAAATGACTCCGCATGTCTGCCAGTGTGTACATTCCCGCTATGACACACGCCTGATGAAGAAACATTTCCGCTGATTGCCCCCTCCCACCACAGTGTGTTTGTTTGCGAGCATCCCACGCGGGACGTCGCGTTGGAGCCCTGAAAAGTAAGTATACCGTGCGCGCGGTGAAGTGTTGGCGGCTCCCGGAGCGCTTCCACCGGCTCCTATTAGCATGTGTGCGGATGGGTCTTTTCCTTATGAAGGTTTAATGTTCGCGTGCAGCACCTGGACGGTGGTCGGATGCTTTCAAAGAGAAATAGTTGAGCGCAGATGCTGAATCTTTGCGGCGCTTTGGCGTGTTTGCAGGCGCTTCTGACGCAAAAAGGCTCGCTGTCTCGCGCAGCAGCTTTACCATTTTATGCACTTTTAATGTAGTTGCGTTATTTTGAAATTCCCATGTGTATTTGATTTAGTATGTAAGGGAATATGGAGCAACTCTTGTTACAGAATAGAGGTAAAGTTGCAAGAAAAAGCGTGTTTAACTTTCCCTCCAATCTGAGATCTGAGCTTATGCAGGAGCGTGGAAAGTTCACGCAGCGACTGGAAAGCTCTGAGGAAGGTAGACTTAATGAAGTGAGTCATCTGAGCGAGGCCAAACCCTCCATCCCCTGCAGGGTAGTATGTTGCTAAGCCTATTACACTATTGCATAATGCAATAATGTATAGTCCCATAAGGTGCAGAACGAGCTGCCTCCAGGGTGTGATGGGAAGCTTGAACATTGTCCAGCCTTTCCTCTTAATATCTCATTACACACCCTAATAAAATAGAGTGAGGGGGTCAGGTTGTTCAGAGCCCACTGAAAGTCCCCAAGTGCAAGGCAGTTTTTTCAAGGTCAGCGGAAACAGAAGGAGCCGGACCATGTTGCATATTTGAAATCACTACATATACTTAAAAGTACCATGCGCTCCCTTTTTCCTTCTCATAATGCTCCCATAAATCCTCTGAAATGAGATACTCCAGCTTGGGATCATCTGTTAAATCTTTTTTCCTTTTTGGAGGGGGAAGTATGATTGATAGATTGGACTCCTGCAGACTAGATCAACACATTTCAGGTATAAGTTATAAAAAATGGCATCAGCATCAGCAACCTATTCCTCAGGAGGTGAAAACATTTGCAGTGCATTGCCTCCACAAGATGAGACAACTAGATCACAGGCTGTTTTTCATGTTTCTGCTAAAAGTAAAAGAGCCTATGTGGTGATTCAGGTTGAGGCATCTACCTAACATATGGATGTAACATTGTACGTAATAATAACATTGGATGTAATATATTTTTAAACCAAAACACTAAAAATCTGCAGCCATGATTAAAACATGGAGCTTTTTGTTGTTTTTGTTCTTCTGTATTTGAACTGATGTAACCCTTTAAGCTCAGATGAGCTGTTTTAAAAGGGCTAAAAATAGGGACTAATAAATGACAACGGTAAAACAGAAAAGATGGGTTTATTTTCAACGGCTGCTCAAATTTTCGACCCCCCTCCCTTTTGTTTGTGAAAAAGACTGAAGGTGTATTTTAGCGCAAACATTAATACTTCAATGCTGAATATGATCAGTAGCACCTGTGGGAATCGCTGTTATTGTGGTGTTTTCAGTCAAACAGGAAGAAATAGCAGATGAAAATAATTTTCTTATGCTGGTAATATGTTCTCTGAGCTCCATTGATGTCCCTACAAACCAAGAACATACATGCGCATTTCATTAGCAATTTATTTGAGTTTTTTTTTTCAGAGTTTTACCTGAAAGTGTTGCCTGAGATTAATGTGTGAAATGGTTAAAGGCACAGTAGACCTTTGTAATTCCTGTTTTTTTT
>JAVQJG010168917.1:0-11027 GCA_036024015.1 Craterocephalus amniculus
TTTTTAGCATAAACCGTAGCATGTTTTAGTTCCTGGATGACGTCACCAAAGTATGGTGGCCACGGTAGACCAAACCACACGGGAGTGCTTACAAAGCTTACAGCCCACGTCTATATGAACATCAAGAAAGTGTTCCAGAGTGTTAATCAGCATGACGGTGAGTACAAAATGAAGGCACATCATTCTGAGGGCGGAGTATTCCTTTAAATCTTGCTTAAAACTATTACAACTAACGGATCACAATGATCTAAAATGATCACAAACCATTTAATTATAGGTATCTGGAGCTAAAAAAATCCCGTATTTCACATTTTGATTGGAGTAAATTTGACCAAATTCATCCCACAGGCCAGATTGGACCCTTTGGCGGGCCGCTTTTGGCCCCCAGACCGTATTTTTGAATCCTGAGACTGAGAGCCGAATCACACTGAATCAGAAGTGAAAAAAAAAAAGACACCAACAGCTACATAACATTGTAATTTCCCCCTGGAATAAAAGTATTCTTCATTAAGAATTTGGCCTTTATTTGCTTTGTCATGGTTCTGTGTTTAGTTCTTTTAAAGCTTTGATTCAAATATTAAATAATAATTTTCTCAACAAAAAAATCCATAAAATAAGTACCTTTTAAAAAACAACGAATATAAATTTGTTTAACATACAGACCACGCATAACGGCTAAGTTGGGCTAAAAAGCTGCAATACACCTGATCCTGACTCAGACCTGTGCAGTCGGGTGTGTTGCAGCAGGAAAACGTCTAAAACCTGCAGAACCGGACTGAGGATCTTCTATGCAGGGAAACAGTTGAGACTTTTTTAGCCAACGCCTCCAGTTCTGATCATTTATGGATGATTATTAGTTTTTTCTTCCTACTACGGCTGCTGCTGGTGTAGAATCACTTCTTTTTTTTTCTTATATCCCACGTCTGCACTTTGAGACCAATTAAACACCATTTTTACGTTTATATAAGTTCTGGGACATTATCCTCTCACTCAGGAGTTCTGGCTTTTCTTTAAAGAATAAAACAGCTTCATGAAACTCGGGACCAGCGTTGACGTCAGTGTGTGGCACATTCACAAAGTCCCGGTTGCCTCTGGCATCAAATATACAAGAAAAGTTCCCGTAAGCAAAACAAAGTTGATTAAGCTTCTAAATCGGAAATCAGACACATCGCAGTCATACGGTGGAACGTTTTGTTGTACAGACTAAGTTTTTACCAGTTTTTACCAGTTTGCTGCTGCAGGATGAGGATGATAACGTCTTCAACCCTTATGACCATAATTACATTGGGGCTGCTTGGATATAATTTGAGTTTAGGGCTGTAGAAAAATGTGCAATAAGTGTGTGCCTTTGTCCTTTTTTCCAAGGTAACCTCAACTTTCACAATTTGGCAAGTTTTTTGCTTTTTTTTTTTTTTTTTTTTCCTTTAACAGCAGTTAATAGGAGAAAAGAAAAACAGATTTGAAATGTTCAGGTTTATAAAAGCAAAACTCTAAAATGAAAATAAAAAATCTGAGATGAAAAATTTGAACTTTGAAGTATTTTACATATGCAATTTTTTTTTTAACTTCACCTAACATCTCTGATCCACTTTGTCATCTTCCTGCTGAACAGTAAAGTTCACTGAGAGACCACACAAGCTTAGAGATTTAAATAAAATACATAAAAATAAATTATACCATTAACGTTTTAAAGTAGTTTTCACGTCATTGTTGATGACGTCATTATGAGGCCATGAGTTTTGATTGGCCTGACTAGTCCAATGTCCATCCCTGATATGAGTTTGTGGTGGCAAACCGGCCCACGTTCACACCAGTTCAACCAGAGCCAGACTGGGAGGACTTTACTCTGAGAAAGTAACCAGAAGCACCACAGTAATAAAGCTGATGGTTACATCATCAGGCTCCATTAAAACCTAAACTTTTCAAAAATAAATGAGAATTTCAGCCTTGTTTGTATTTCCGAGTCAGAGCTGGAAAAGCCGGACCAGTTTAAACCACTGGAGCGAACTGGGAGCCTTACTGAAGCCCAAACGGAGCACTGGTGCAGATTAAAGAGGAAAAAAATCCAGATTTTATAAGAATTAATGGTCATAAAGTCAAATATGACTGAATGGATAAATCGCCCAGGCCAGCAGACGGTGTGCAACAACGAGTCCACAGATGCAGAAACGACAGATGACATGAGGAAGATGAGGAAGAGGAGGAGGAGGAGGATGTCTCACCTGTTGGTCATGGGTACAGGTGAAATGAGCGGGAGGGGCGGGGGTGTTGCCGGGCAGGTAGGAAGACCCTTTAGCCATGACCACAGCATGACTCGTCTGATGGACACACAAACACACACATGCATGTGGACACACACACACATACAAGAATGAGGCAAGATGGAATAAAGTTACAAAACATTTTAACAAGATGACCGCTGATCCACAAGATTTTATATTTATTTACTTATTATCAGCTCATTTTTCCCCATGTGGGACCTGTGTTTTTTGGTAAGAAATAATTTCTTTTTAAAATTACAATTTGAATTTTATTTAAAAGTCATAATAAGTCTGAGTCGGGTGTGATGCAGCAGGAAAAGTAAAACCTGCAGACAATCAATGACCAGGATCCCTGATTTCAGATGATATAAACAGACCTGTTGCTAAGCGTTAAACTGTGATGTTACTGTAAACTATTCATTAAAAAAAAATCAACAAAATGAATAATTTACTCTAAGTCTTGATGTCTTATTACCTCATCCATGAGGAAAGCTGAATTTGTAACTTCTTCATACTTTTTCTCTCATGCTTTGCGACTATTTGGGCTCATTAAAGAGGTTTAAACAGAACTTTACATGTTAAAAAGCTTCAGTAACAAAACGTCACGCTTAAATTAAACCTGCATGTCGAGCGCTGGTTCTCTCTGGGAGGGTTAAAGTAGGGCTGGGCAAAAAAATCGATTTTATCGATAAATGGAATTTGCTATTAATGAGGATTTAATTTTTTGAAAATCGAGATTTTCTTAGCTGGAAATATTTTGCTGACGTTGCCTTCCCTCACCTGTACAACTGTATGCGTGAAAGTTATATTTTCATTCGAAAATCAGATTTGGTTTTAAAAAATCTGAGATTTTATTTTTTGGCCATATCGCCCAGCCCTACCTGATATATATCGTATATCGTGATTAAGGAAAGAATATTGAGATAAGAAAATTGCTTCATATCACGCAGCCCTTGTTAGTTCTCCTGCATCTCTGGTTTAATGTGGCTCGTCGATGCTCACGGCTGCCGTGGGCACCAGATGTTCACAGAGCTGCAGCAGATGAGGCAGCAGCTGCCCGACATGGAGTTCGGACGGAGGATGGCCGTGGAGCGCGAGCTGGAGAAGGTGGACGGGATCCGGCTGACCAACATCATCTTCGATGAGACCGGACACTTTGTGCTGTACGGGACCATGCTGGGCATCAAAGTCATCAACGTGGAAACCAACAGGTGGGTCGCATTAAACGGAGAAGGAAGGAAACACGGAGCTGCATGGACAAGGAAAGAGGCTCAGATTTGATGAGATCATAACGTCTAACTACAGAGCTGAGAACACAAAGGCTTGACTCAGAGCGCGTGTGTCCAGGTGAAAGTGAAGTGGTGTGGTAGTGACTAGCTTATAATTCAAAACTAGAATCCACATCCAGTGAAAAAGCTTCTACTTCTGTGGTTTTTCATGTTTGTTTGCTTCCTCCGCCTGTCCAATCGCAGCCCAAATCTAAAGCAGGATTAAAAAAAGAAAGTATTTTCATGCAATCCTGAAGGAAAACATTTTAAATCCAAATTATTTAATGTGGAATAATTAATTTTGAATTACAAAACATCATGTAATCGTAGCTAATAAAGATTTTTTATATTGAAATACGGCATCGATTGATCAACCTCTAAAAAGTTCCCAAATCTTGGCTTTATCATTTCAGGTTGTGTATAGTAATTCTATTACTGGATTTTAAGGAAAGCAGAAAAAAATCAATTCACATAAATGTTTAGTTTTTCTTAAAAAAAATTTAAAATCTTTTGTTTTTTGTTAAAAAAATGTAAAAAAAATAAAATAAAATCCAAAAATCTGATGGAAGAATGATGGATCTGACAACTTTTGCCTTTTCTAATTTATTTATTTTTTTAAATTGCAAAATAATTTTGTAATTCTGAATTATTTTATTTTTGTCAAATGTTTAATTTAAAAAAAAAATTATTTTATAATTATAGATTTTGTTAACCTTTTTTTTTAACTTCACAAAAATATGCAATATTGGACAATCACAATTTAAATCGAGTCAAAGTGAAAAGAATCGTAACAGAACGGAAGTGGGAGGAAAGCGTATCGCCTCAGACTGACCTGATTGGCTGGGTTGTTGCCGGGTAAAACAGCTGGTTTAAACTCTGTTTTCTTCTCCAGGTGTGTGCGTATCCTCGGGAAGCTGGAGAACATCCGTGTGGTCCAGCTGTGTTTGTTCCAGGGCATAGCCAAGGCCATGGTGGTGGCCCCCACCATAGAGATGAAGGCCTCGGACAACCCGGCCCTGCAGAGCGAGGAGCCCGACCCCACCATCTTCTGCACCGCCTTCAAGAAGAACCGCTTCTACATGGTGAGGAAACGCCTCCGCCTGCAGGTGGAGCGTCTGCAGCTTTTCCCTCCATCACCGTCCGTTCTTTCTTTCCCCCCCAAGTTCACGAAGCGAGAACCCGAGGACACGAAGAGCGCCGACTCGGACAGAGACATCTTCAACGAGAAGCCGTCCAAGGAGGAGGTGATGGCCGCGACTCAGGCCGAGGGCCCCAAGAGGGTGTCCGACAGCGCCATCATCCACACCACCATGGGGGACATCCACATCAAGCTGTTCCCCGTGGAGTAAGTGTCCTCCCCCACGGACCCACCCTCCCATTCCCACATCCCCCGACCGTAACGAACCTTTTCCTTCTCAGATGCCCGAAGACGGTGGAGAACTTCTGCGTCCACAGCAGGAACGGCTACTACAACGGCCACATCTTCCACCGAGTCATCAAGGTTTCTACCCGCCGACCTTCCATCGCGGTGTGAGAGGTTCTGGGTCTACATGTGCTCTCTGCTGCAGGGCTTCATGATCCAGACCGGAGACCCCACCGGCACCGGCATGGGGGGAGAGAGCATCTGGGGGGGCGAGTTTGAGGACGAGTTCCACGCCACGCTGAGACACGACCGTCCCTACACGCTTAGCATGGCCAACGGCGGCCCCGCCACCAACGGCTCGCAGTTCTTCATCACCGTGGTTCCCACCGTAAGTCCCTTGTTCAGTCACGGCATTTTAATCTGATTCAGGTCTGATTCAGTTGGACTGATGGAAATCACCAGATTTTAGTTCATTTTTATACAAAAGTTTTTAAATTTAGATTTTTATTTATTTTACTTAATTGTATTTATTTTATCTTTAATTTTTAAATTTATATATTTTTTTTAATGTAAATTTTTGTTTAGTTTTTTTTTATTTCTTTATTTTTTTGTATTCTCTCCAACTCCTTTCTTATTATTTATTGTATTTAATTTATGGTTAGATCTTTTTTTCTCTAATTATTTTCCTTTCTGACTTTTTTTTTTAAATTTTGTTTGGCAATTTAAGTATTCAAGCTTTTTAAAAATTCAGAAAATGGATGGATGGATGAATTGATTTCACTTTTTTTTTTCATTCTTTATTTTCAGTATTTTTTTGGTTATGACCTTTACTTTAAATCAGATTTTTAAAATTTGTTTTACTTTTACCATTTATTTTCTTTCCTTCTCTTATTTTTAGTATTTAGTTTTACTTTTTTTTATTCAAATTATTCAAAAATCTTTTTTTTCTGAATTTTATAAAATTTATTGTATTTTATTTGAATACTTTAAAAAAAAATCAACTTTCATGTTTTATGTTTTATTTTGGGATGTAATGTCAGTAAACTCAGTCTGTTTCATTTGAATTATCTGCAAACAGCAGAACTAGATGAGTTTAATCTGGTTTTCTGTATTTATTATTTTCCCTCCTGCACAGCCCTGGCTGGATAACAAGCACACTGTGTTTGGAAGATGCACGAAGGGCATGGAGGCGGTCCAGAGGATCTCCAACTCCAAAGTCAACCCGAAGACGGACAAACCGTACGAGGACATCAGCATCATAAACATCACCATAAAGTGACTTCTGTATTATTTGGATTTAATAAAAGAATCTTTGCTTTTCTAAAGCTTTTCTTTATTTTCCATCAGTTCAGACGAAGAAGTCGGAGCTGCAACCACAAGGCCAAACATTTTATTTTACAGCATCACATTTACAAAAGCCGCCGCCGCCGCGTCCACACGTAACAAAGGTTTCCACTCGCGTTATGCTTCCGGGTGTCGCAGTGGAAACGCTTCCCACACGTGCATCTACACATGGATCCAAATATAAACATTACATAGCAATGAATAAATCACACTGAAATGATGTTTCCTCCACAACGAGACGAGCGTCAGTGTTCCGCCGCTTCACATTTCGGCCCCGTCAGACTTCCACCAGATGCTGAGAATGACTTTTTTTTGTTTTTTCCTGTAGCAGTGAGGTTAATCTGCGTTAGGAAGCAGCCGGCGGCAGATTAGTGCGTCTGACGCGGAAACGTCCTCGTTCCTGCTGATAAATAGCTTCAGTAGACAGTCTGTAACAGAACAGCCGGCCGGCTGCGTCCCTAAACGCCTCCACACAGAAAGATTGCACACAAAACTCAGAGAGCCAATCAGCTGCTTCTGCTGGGTGAGGAGGCAGCATCTGAAAGTTTGGCTTGCTTGTCCCGACCTGCTCTCCTTCCGGGTGTCTCGGGATGATGGGATGCGTAGCTGGAGGTTATAAGGGTGAGCTTTTAATGAGTACATAGGGTTAGAACAGAAAACATGTTAGACCTGCGGGCGTCAGAGGTTAGGAGGGAGATCGGGTTTAACGGAGCCAGAGGAAAATTTTACATCTTTCGCTTCTTCGCCACTCTGGTGCCGAGGGAAGGAAAGATGAGAGTCTGTGCGGCCGGGGTCTGCGCTTAGGCCACATCCAGGACCCCGGCAGCCACCAGCTGCCTGGAGAGCCAGTCCAGGCCCTCGTGGAGGCCCATGCCGCTGCGGGCGTCGCAGCCCTGGACGTGCCAGCTCCGCCCGCAGCACAGCTTGTGCAGGCTCAGCAGCTCCGTCATCTCCTCCACGGACTCTGCGCCGGGGACGTCCTGCAGGACAGAAACACCGTCAGCTGACGGAGCCGCCAACACTGCAGGAGGAAAATACTCCAAACTGGTTTTATTTTTCAAGGGAAAAAGTCAGAACTCAAACTTTTTCCTCAAAAAGGTTGTTACACCCAAAATTTACAGAGAATTTAATCCCATTTCACGGCCACACGCAGCAATTTTCATCTCTTTAAAGCAGAATTTTCAGGAACAACTCAGAAAATGAGAATATCCTTAAAAGTGCTGCATTTCTGTTACTTAACTTAAAGATGAAATTAAAACATATAGGCAAATAGTAATTTAAATCACTATATTTCAACTTTTATTTGTTTAGATTTTGCTGATCAGGATCTGCAGCTTCAGAAAACCTCAAATTAAAAACTCACAAAATTAGAATACTGCTTGAAATCAATAAAAATGGGTTTTACAAAAATGTCAGTCCTCTGAAAATTAAATATACATCAAATGTTTTGGTTTCACCTTTAATTTTGAATAGCGTGAAATAAACAACTTTTGCAGCATTTTCTCATTTTCCCATTAATACCTGTGCATTAATTCTGGAGTTAAACTCATGAAAACGTTGCCATTGTTCCCAGTTTGATGTTCTTCTTGCAGATGGTGCTCCCAGTGAGGCAGAGAACAACGCTTTTTCCTGCCGTGTAATATTAAATTAGGATTCTCTGTATTTCTGACATTTTCATAATACAAACTTAATGCATAAATTTAATCCCAGAGCTGTCCAATTTAAGGACTTTTTAAAAAAACGGATTAAATGCAGATGTTTAAGTGAAAGTGCTTTAATCCTTTCCAATGCCTGGTGGGAACCATGGAGAGCCTCCTGCCTCCCTACCTGCTTGTTGGCAAAGATGAGCAGCAGGGCGTCTCTCAGCTCCTTCTCCGTCAGCAGCTTGGCCAGCTCGCTGTGCGCCTCCATCAGCCGGTCGCGGTGGCAGCTGTCAATCACGAACACCACCGCTGCAACGGGAAGAGGACGCCACACATTTACGGTGAAACGTATGCCCCTGAAATACCCACCGCACGTTTCTCAGCCTCCCATTCCTTAGCTCATCCTAAAAGGTTGACTTAAAATTAAGGATGTAAGGAAAAGTAGAAAAAACATTTGATTCATATAAATGTCAGGATATTTTTATTTATTCTTTTTATTTCTTAAATTGTGTTATTTATTTTTAAATACTATTTTTCAAAAATATTATAATTGTCTATTTATTTTACTTTTTTTTACTGATCTTGTTGAGCATTATAGCAGGAGAATGACGGTCTTGCTGTTGAATTATTTCCAGCTGGTTTAATAACTTCCTGCCAAATAAATCTTACAAACTGGATCATATGTGACAAACAGTTTCATGGTTCCTGATTAAATGTTTGGTCCACACAGAAACGGATGCTTCTGAAATACCCACCGCACATTTCTCAGCCCCACATCCCTTAGCTTGTCCTAAAAGGCTGAGGAATTATTAAGTGTGGTAGGAAAAAATTGATACACATTGGGATTTTTTTTGTTTGTGTTTGTAAAGTATTTCATTTCTTTATTTCTTTATTTTATTTTCAAAAATATTTTTCAATGTATTTATTTTAAATTTTTTACCGCTCTTGTCGATCAGAAGATTGATAATCTGGCTGCTGAATGTTTCTCCAAATTTCCAGCTGGTTCTAATAAATTCTTGCTGAATAAATCTAAGAAAATGGCTTACATGTGACGAGAATGTGACTTGTATGGCTCCTGATTCAATTATTCCACATGGTCAAGGGTTAAAAAAGAAAACTAAAAATTTAAAATATTAAAAACAAAAACAAAAATCTAAATCTAAATTGAATCAGCAACCAAAAAAACATAAATAATGGAAAGCATATAGACCCAGCATTATTAATTATTTAGAGGAAATAAAAAGCAGTGTTCTGACACCTGCACAGGTATCTGCAGTTTAGCGGTTTGACCACTAGATGGCGTGCAGACAGAGGTCCCAGCTGCTCACTAATCGCGCCTCGCTCTGTGGATGCAGGACTTATGGAGGAGCAGAACTCACCCTGAGTGTTGAGATAATAATGTTTCCAGAGCGGCCGCAGCTTGTGCTTCCCGCCCACGTCCCAGATGGTGAACTTCAGGTTCTTATACTCCACCGTCTCCACGTTGAAGCCTGGAAGGATCAGAAATCAGCTGCTGAGGATAAACCAGGAATTCACCGTGTTCGGAGATGACGTGTAACCGTGGCAACGGCTTTACCGATGGTGGGGATGGGCTGCATGAACTCGTCCTGCTTCAGCTTGAAGAGGATGGTGGTTTTCCCAGCTCCGTCCAGCCCCAGAGTCACCACCCGGATCTCCATCTTAGGACCGATGTGGACCCGGTTGTCCTGGAAATACGAGCTGTGAGTTTGGGAGGCGTCTCTGGACGGTGCAGGGGGGGAGGAGGAGGGGTGGGGGTTACCTTGGTGAAGGTGACGGGGATGCCGGCGTCCAGCTGGATGTGGTCGGCCAGCTCCGTGAACTGGTGCTGCTGCTTCTGCAGCGTCTCCAGCAGACAGTTGATCTCCTGCTTGGCCAACACCACTCTGCAGTCGTCCTGCACCGGAAAACATTGTAAGTTATATTATAAGTTATATTCTTAAACAACTTCTGTCCTGCTCCAAAAGTAGCAAACATTCAGTCATTTTCTGTATTTTAACCCTTCAAATGCCTGTTCAAATATCAAAAGTACTGCCTCATTCAGTAAAAAAGACACAAAAAGTAATTTAATTTACATAAAGTAAAACATATAATAAGACATCAGAGATTATAAACTAAATTTATTTGATTTCATTTGTATTTTTATGTGGTATAAGATTTAAACTATGCTAAAAGCTTCATAATATAACTCAAAAGTAACAGATTATTGTTTACAGTGGTAAACCAGCTGAATCTGGTGGAATCCTGAATAAACGTCTGCTGTAACTTATCATCTTCCAAATGAAATACTAACATAAAAAAAAATATTTGTTTTAAACTATAATAAAAACTACAATGGAAGTCAGTGGGACATTTTTGTCCACGAGGGACCCCAGAGGATGGATCTGATGTTACGTAAAAAATCCAAACGGAATTAAATATTTAGTTGCTGATCTTTTTTCTTTTTTTTATAAGTATATTTATTAATTTTTTCAGGGTTAAACAATCATGAATAGAGGACATGACAAAAGTATGGACCCTCTTTTACAAATCCCAACTAACCAGTTGCTGATCTTTGTCTGATCACGCCAAACGTCTGTCTAATACTTATTATATGGAAATTAATTCAGTTTCCATGGGTTTTGTTGAACATGGCATTTCTTCCAATGTTCCAACTGGCATTTAAAGGGTTAAAATCTAGAAAATAATTCAGAGTTTGGCATTTTTAGCAGGATGGAAGCTGTTTTAGTGATTAATGATTTTTAAAAAAAAATGTATTTATGTATGACGAGTTTATAGCAGGGACACTTTTGTCCACGAGAGTAACCAGAGGATGCAAAATTCTTCCACATAGTATAAAATACATAAGAGAGAAAAAGACACTGAATTTGAAAACATTTGACTAAAAACAAGAAAATTCACGCTCCAGGCTTTTAAAACCAAGCAGCATAGACACATGAAACTGCAGTTCTCCCCTCCTCCACTAGGGGCTGCAGTTCCCCCCTCCTCCACTAGGGGCTGGCTGAGCCGATCCCCATAGACTCTCATGGTAAAAAGAGCAACTTTCCAGCAGAATGAAACATGTTTACAGCCTGGTACAAAAACCATTTTAGCTTTAAAAGCTCAGGTTTACCTTCATGACACCTGTGGG
>JAVQJG010168926.1:0-22173 GCA_036024015.1 Craterocephalus amniculus
TTTTTTTTAGCTTTTGTGTGACGCTTTTTCTTCGCTAAAGGGTTTAACTTTCATAATTTGACTCCGGATCACTAAGGGAACGCTATTACTGGCTGATCGGAGTCTGGACGTTCCAAAAATTAACCAGGCAGAGAGAGCGCGTCACGCCAATGCTTAAAAACTAGCCGCCAGTCTCCCTCCATACCAAAAAAACCCAGCAAAGGCCTAATTGTCTTATGTTTTCATACAATATTGCATCTGAAGGAGAGATTGTAAATAATGAAGAGGTTTAATATTTGCGACTAAATATTTGCCACATCCACCGAAACCAAAGCCAATCAAGATCTGAGCGGACTCACCTGACAGACAGAAAAGGAAGTAAAACACACAAAAATATATAACACTGTTATTCCCATCACTGGTAGTTTGCAGTGATTGTGGTTACGTTAGCACGTTAGTGCTAACTGGTGTGTGATTTGCTCTATGTGTGCGCCACCCACTATAAGATCAGAGGAGAGATCTTGTGCAATCAGTCTTTTGTCATCATCAAGTGTGTGTCTGTAAATCTGTGAAGGTTTGAAAATTCCGGTAATGTGTCCCAGCCTTCGGGGGGCTTGCTAAGGTTTTACTGGTTCATTGTACGGAGGACCAATGCTGCCAAAATCCAAAAATAAATGCCACATGTAAAACGGCAGTGCAAATAAATCTACATGTAAATAGGTATGTGGAAAGTGGGAATTTGTAAAATGGGATATTAATTTAAAATGTATATTATTTTACCTTTGTATTAATACAGTCCCTGTTGTCTCACCTTTCGACCCCTTACCCTGTGAATTGGTCTTGTTTCTTCTGTCTAACCAGTTTTTTCTAACCCTTTCAGGCTTCCGTAACCTGCACCTGGACGACCAGATGACGTTGCTGCAGTGCTCCTGGCTGTTCCTCATGTCCTTCAGTCTCGGCTGGAGGTCCTATGAGCAGTGTAACGGCAACATGCTCTGCTTTGCCCCCGATCTCGTCATAAACAAGTGCGTACAACGGCCAGCTGTTGTTGATTTGATTAGTCCTTTTCTTCAGTGCGACACTGCGTCCGATTTGATGGCCTCGGTTTCCCTTCGGCACCCTGCTCACACAATCACCCGCCTAAATCATGACTAATCTTGGATTCAATACAAGTGAAATCACAAGGCTGAGAAACTAAGATGTGTTAAAATAAATAGGAGGCTGCTGAAGAACTGTGGATAATGGCTTCAAGTACGGCTTTCAGAGGGTTGGATCCCTCGACGTGGGAGTGTGTGTGAAGCAGTACAGTAGGACCAGGAGGCGACGAGGCCAGCTAAAAAGTTCATCAGAGAGTGCAGTTTGCTGATTCAGAACATACAGAGAAAAGTAAAATCAGCTTCTTGTGTCTAGCTAAGTTAATCACGTCCAAGCTCAATCTTCTTAGAAAGCAGACTTGTGTGGCATTGACCTCCACAATATAAAAATAATGTTGGTTTTTTGTTACATAAAAAATATGAGGAATGTTTTCAATACTTTGGTTTGGGTTACTTTGTCTTGTTATTTGTTTTTTTCCAACATAGGCTCATTATTTACATAGAAAACCTGTCTGCTGGATATTTACAGTCACTAAATGTTAAACTATTCCTTTAAACAAATTCAGTTTAAAATAAAAGGAACTTGAAATTTAGGATATTTATTGATAAAGATATTAAATAGTGTTATCTCTAATTAAGTGATTCATGTTAGAAGGAAGACTTCACCTCTAACAACGGTTAATTCATCCTCCGTCTACTCTGAGCACTTTCCGGAAACTCTCGAGCTTCATTCCCCTCTCCATCCCTTTCTCTTTTCCTTTGCCTCTCTTCCTCTGACATTTCTCGGGCAAATCAGCCAGGGAGCGCCATTCGTTGATATCCAGTTTCTGGTATGTGACTCCAGTCAAAGCAAAACTCGGCTGTAACCTGACGCAGCGTTCCAGAAGGAAAAGCTGCGGAGTGCGGTTTCTCAGCCTCGGGAAGCTTCTTGGCAACACCGCCTCTAGGAATGTACATGCTAAGCATTACTGTGCTATCAAAACAAGCCAGAAATGCATATTTTTATGGTCAGAAAGTTCCATGGTGCTACTTTAATAAAAAAGAAATGACTTGCACCAGGTTATCCGCATGGATCTGGCAAGGCTCCAGTATATTAGCGCGCCCATATTATGTATGTTTAAAGGTCGATAAGGTTGTTCTGAGGGTCTATTATACTACGCTTCACTATTCAAAAATCATATCCTTTTCTCCTGCTTCACACAGTTGAAGCACCTATTGACACCACCTGCTTGATTTATCTCGTGTGTCTTTAAGGCTGTTCTCCAGAAACACTGATTTGTAAAACTGAACAAGTGGCAGAGTGTAAAGAAGCGGCTCAGTCTCCCTCATCAAAGCAGCCGCTAGGCAAGTGTTATATGAGGGAAAGGAAATGGAAAGACCCCAAACCAGATAACATATGTCTTCTCTAATCAGCCGCGTTACATAAACTTTCATTTTCTCCCCGAATTGCTTGCCTTTTGACGAGACTACAGAGACGTAACGTTAATCGCCCGTTAGCTTTTCCAGTCTACTTCGTGTTATTTTTACATCTGGGGGTCAGATTTGTACCGTCTGTCTATTAAGGTTCACCTTTAATCTTTAGCAGCTGAACAGTGGTCTTTAAGCACACAGCAGTGGTCTTCATTTCCCACAGCTGGCGTCGTGGCCTTTGCCGCGACTGAAGCTCCTCATAAACACGTAAACTCCCAGCGCGGTAAAAATAGACATGAAAGGTGAAGGAGTCATGGCCGTTAGCGCCGCAGTTAGCCCGATTGAACTGACTGCGCCGAAGCCCACAGCTATGTTTCTAGAGAATGTGCTGTATTGATTTTATAGGTATAAAAGATGATGCGGGCTGTGTGTGAGTGGATGTGAGGTGTGGAGATCCATCATGACTGGTTTTACATCCTGGTTTTTCTGCAGGGTTTTCCTCCTTACTGGGAATTGAATTACGGGAAGAATGAAAAATGTCTGTGTCCAATTCAGCCTGTCTGAGTTCCACCTGCTCCACAGCGATCATCCATTCTTCCACTCTTCTTTCCCGTTTCAGGGAGCGCATGAAGCTGCCCTTCATGAACGACCAGTGTGAGCAGATGCTGAAGATCTGCAACGAGTTTGTCAGACTGCAGGTGTCCTACGATGAGTACCTGTGCATGAAGGTGCTCTTACTGCTCAGTACAGGTAATAAAACAGTTTATTTATTTAGTCTTAAAATGTGTTTTGTAGATGCTGTGTTACTCCACACTCTTGATTATTTTTCATTTGCACATTCAAACATGGACGATAAAGCATCTCGTCATATGAATTCAGTTCAATTCAGCTTTATTTGAATAGCGACAGTTCACGACAACGTCATCTCGGGGCGCTTCACAGACAATCAGTTTGAGCCAATCTGTTGTCAAATATTGATCCATACAAGCCAATTCATTACAAATAGCCTATGTAAGGGAAACAACAGACTACATCGAATCTAGTCTTCGATCAATCCCCTTCTGAGCAAGCCTTAGGCGACGGTGGGGAGAAAAACTCCCTTTTAACAGGAAGGCAAAACCTCCAGCAGATCCCGGCTCAGGGAGGCCGGCCATCTGCCTCGACCGGTTGGGGGTGGAAACAACAGAAAGAGAGACAAACAGAGAGCACATTTTATCCACTGAGATCTGCTGAGAGAGGGGAAAATATGTTAATGATGGCAGTACTGTCATATGTTTATACATGAGAGATGAGGATGAAAAGTGTCCTGAGACGTCCCTCAGCAGCCTAAGCCTATGGCAGCATAACTAAGGAAGGTTTTAAATCTAATCTTAAATGTAGAGAGTGTGTCTGCCTCACGAACCAAAGCTGGGAGCTGCTTCCGTAAAAGAGGGGCCTGATAGCTGAAGGCTCTGCCTCCCATTCCACTCTTAGAGACTCTGGGAACCACCAGGAGACTGCAGTCTGAGAGAAAAGTGTTCTCTTAGGATCATAAGGAATGAGATCTGTTATATGCACTGGAGCTTGGTTGTGGAGAGCTTTATATGTGAGAAGAAGGATTTTAAACACTATCCTGGATTTAACAGGAAGCCAATGAAGAGAAGCTAGAACTGGAGAAATATAATACCCCTGCTGGTTCTCATCAGAACCCTGGCTTCATCTGGAGACTTTTCAGTGCATATTTAGGACAGCAAACCAGTAAGGAATTACAATAATCTAGTCTGGAAGTGACAAAGGCATGGACTAGTTTTTCTGCATTACTCTGAGACAGATGTCCCTAATTTTGGCAATATTACGCAGGTGGAAAAGGGCGGTTCCAAAAACTTGTTAGATATGCAAGTTAAAGGATAGGTCCTGGTCAAAAATAACTCCAAGGTTCCTCACGGTAGTACTAGAGGTCAAGTTAATGCCATCCAGAGTATTTATGTAGCTGGACAGTTTAGTCCTGAGTTTTTCTGGTCCAAAGACAACAACCTCAGTTTTTTCTGAGTTCCAGAAGGAAATTCAAGGTCATCCATGTACATATTAGTTTTGTTCTTATAACGGTCATCTGCAAAGGTCAAATACAGTAATACACAAATTTATTACAATTTCTGTAATATTTGAACTACAATTTGTGCTTCAGAAGCAATTTTATTTTAATTATTGATCTAATTTTATTTATTTAATTATTACTTCTTTTTTGATAAAGCAGTAATGAAAAAAAACTTCAGAAATGTTTAACTGATAACCTGAATAACACTTTAAGTTATCAGGTTTTAGTTCATACTTGAGAGTCTTTGCTGTACTGTCATTGCTGTTATTGCTTCCTTTTATCGTGCTAGGTCCTTAGCATGCTGTCATGTGCAACGTTAATTGAATTGAACTGAATATTATCGCTTCAACATGTCACCTATCCTGCAGCTTGTCTCAGTGAGTGGGTGCAAAGCGGAAGTGTTGTCCTTAATGAAAATATTGAGTTCCAACGTATTTCTGAAAGGCAGCCCATCACTGGATGACTAAATGTGTGACTTCTATTGATTCACCCAAATGTTTTGGAAGTGGGCGTCAGCACAGTTTGCTGACTGAACAAAGCAAGCAAAAACAATTGGAAGTAGATTTCTTTGCAGGAATGATGTAGAGCTGTGCCTACACTGCTAAAGGCCTCACATGAGAACTCACCAAACATTGTATTGCAGGTTTTGCTGGGGGACTCGCTTTAATATAAAAAGGCCTTGTAGACAAAAAAGACCTAGTTGCAATCCTAAATATTTCAAATCCGCTTCCAGTTTCATAGAAACCGTTTTAGAGACGAGTTCCACTCGTCGCTCACCTTGGTGGAGTTCTCTTTCTGTTTACATTCAGATCTTTTTGGAAAAGCTTTCCAGCATTTGCCATTGCCATTTGTTGTCATTGTCTGGTTCAATGATGTCTTTTCTTTTTTTTTTATCCCTGCGTTTACGTTGCCTAAGTTCATTTGAAGTGATTTTGCACCTATTCAAGTGCTTCCTTTTTGCACTGAAATTGAACAATCGCACCGAGAGACGCCGACTTTCAAAGGAAACAGGAGCGATGAAGGAAAAATAAAACTCTGGGAAAGGTTTAACTTCAAGACTGTTGGTTTTCCAGCAGCCATCTTTCCCAAAGATAATCTTTATTACGTTCCCTTTCCAAGTCTTTTATCTAAAAATAAACCAATAGAATAAATGTTAAACATTTTTTATAGATGTTTGTGAAAGTGGGAGTTCTCTGAATCTTCAGTCACTATTTTAGTTGAAAATAGCCTCAAGTGTCTAACAGAGACACAATTTCCTCACAAGGAGCAAGAGCTGTTACATAATCATCACAAATTACTTAAATAGGACCACTTCATGCAAAAGTCGTTACAACAAAGCCCCCCTTTCCTCATTTTGTTTTTGCTATGTGAAAATTGGATGCAGCCAAGATTCATTCAAGTATTCTTAATTGACTCTAAATAGATTTGATCTTTGCTGTCAAAAGCACACATTAGAGAGGATGGAGGAAAGATGTAAACATCAGCAGACTTTTCTCTAAAGAGAGAAAATGCTAAAAGCTGAAAGAAAAAGAAAAAAGCGCAAAATAAGAGACTTAATGAATAAATCTCTTCTTTCTTATGTTAATGCTGCTGTGCGGAGGAGGCGACCGTTTTCTCTGCCTCATTGAGTGGCGGGGAGAAAAGGATGCATTTTAGAGACGTTTGCTCATCATGCAGAGGAAATGACATTTCCATAAGGAGCACCGGTTGCATTTTTGTACCTGACAGCTATTTCCATCTGTTTCCCTCTAGGATGGTAAAACTATCAGCTCAGGACAGCTTGGGTTTGAGCTGGTTTAATCATTTCACAAAAAACGCTGGCGAAAATGAAAGTTGTAAATCAGAGGGAAGGTTTTCTACCGTGCGAATGCAAATGACTTCTTAAAGTGGGTCTAAGTAGTTTTTCCGATTAACACCTGAAGTACTATTTAATGTGTAAAACGTGGAGGAGTAGCCGCAGGATACGAGAGTTTTCTGAGTAGAAAAAAACAGAGTTTTAGGAGTTGTCTTTCTGCAGGACGTGCAAATACACAGAGCCCTGACAGCTTTCGCTCTGCCCTGTCTCCCAGTTGTCTGTCTGGTTATGCAAGCCTGGCAGCGCGTCATGCCCTCTGTGGCTCAGCATAATCCCTGCAAGTCACCGTCGCTTGTAGGCAAGGTGCCATGCGGCAGACTGACGAGGCCATTGTAACAATTGCATTTTAAGGTTATAGCTGCTTAGAAAAGTAAAAGCCTGAGCACCATTCTCATCCTAAGTGTGTGCAAGCATCCGCCGCTTCTTAGAGAATCAAATCCAGGCCACAGCGGTGAAGCAACAGTCACAACACAGCAGCTTTTAATGGTACTTCAATGTTTATTTTCCGCCGCCTGCAGCATTGTAGTCTTGAGGTGCATACATGCATCTCAGTGTTTACCCAGTGGCTCCTAAGGGGTCCCACAGTAAGTCTAAATGACTATTTAACGTTTGTTGCAGCAGGAGAGAGAGGAGATGAGTAAAGCTGTTTTAAGATTTCTAGTTTGAGTTTGAACGTGTCTAAGCAGCCTAATAAAATCCCATCCATTGTACTGACATGTGTACTATATCAGAACAAAAAAAAAATCGCTTTTTATTCCTGTCCCCTGCTAAAAAATCCGCCGACAGCAGAGATCCAGAGATAAAAGTCCTAACAGGATGAAAACCATGTTTACAAGCTCCGGTCACACATCCTGAGCACACGGCTACTGTAAGATGCTCCTTGATGCATCCTCAGATGTCTCTGATTGTGTTGTTTTGTGCGTGTCTGTGTGTGTGTGCAGTTCCGAAAGAAGGCCTGAAGAGCCAGGCGGTTTTCGATGAGATCAGGATGACGTACATCAAGGAGCTGGGAAAAGCCATCGTCAAGCGAGACGAGAACGCCAGTCAGAACTGGCAGCGTTTCTACCAGCTAACTAAGCTACTGGACTCCATGCAGGAGGTGAGACTGGAACCCTGTTTCATAATCACACCTCGCCATCTTCTCAGTGTAAATCCTGAACACTAATCTCATCTCTCTCTCTCTGTGTCTGTCTGCAGATGGTTGAGGGTCTCCTGCAGATCTGCTTCTACACTTTTGTGAATAAAACCCTTAGAGTGGAATTCCCAGAGATGCTGGCGGAAATCATCACCAACCAGCTACCAAAATTCAAAGATGGGAGCGTGAAACCTCTGCTGTTTCATCAGAAATGACTGCCTTACACTGTGAATCAATGCCTTAAATCCTGCCCTGCCCGAGCATTTGCTTATCCTGCCTCCCTCCTCACTCTGGTCCAGCACCTCGGCTTCTCTCCCGGGCTCCCAATGGGAATTCTGCCACGCCCACCCACCCTCCAGGTCTTAGCCATTCAAGCCTCAGAGCACAATACCTGTGGCCTCCAAACCTCGTATTCCAGTCCTTCAGCGGGACGTCCGACCACTGACTCGTAGCCCGTCCTCTGGGCCAGCCAAGAAGAATTTGGCCTCTGAATGTCTTTTGGAAAAATCTATTTTTTTGGCCCCCCTCGTTCACAGCCCTGAGCTCAGATGTCTGATGTTTTCTAACAGCGTCCACTTGCTTCTTACCCTCTTCAGCCGACAGTTTTATTGCTGTTTTCACTGGAAAACCCGACACCCACAAACACCGTTTCCTCCCCACAGCACGGCGCGGAAACTCCGCCGCTCTGGAGCCCGGCGTTCAGCTGCAGCGTGAGCCTTGCGAGGGCTCGCTTTCTGGGGTTTCCCAAAGACTGTTGGCAGCGAGCGGGGGTGTACCAAGACGACAATGAAATATTTTAAACTTTTTTTTCTGGACTAGAGGACATAAAGGTCAAAATCATATATATTTACCTGACCGATGGAAGAAAAATCACGTCGCCAAGAGGAATATTTGTTTATTTTATGCAGACGCGCCTCGCCGACCACACACGCAGACGTCACGGAGTATGTCCACTTAGCCAAATGTTTACACAGGATGCATCAGAGGGAAAACCAGTGCCTTTTAGTTTGGAAGCTCCTCATAGCCATCCCGTCGAAAACCAGTTGTTTTCTAATGCCGATCTCCTTCTGCATATTTGTATCCGTTTTTAGTTTTTCCACTCTGACAACTTTTTGTGATTTCTTTCCAAGCTGACATTCTGGTGCTCATAATGTGGGGTGATCTCTCTTTCTCTATTTGTTCAGATCAGCAGGTGTGTGTGTGTGTGTGTGTGTGCGTGTGTGTGTGTAAAACAGACTATGGTACAGTCAGATGGTGTGAGAGCAGTTTGAAGTTTTTACATCATCGGGTCATGAAAAGGTTTGATGACGGGGTATAAGATGACTTTTCTTTGGTTTAGCAATGAACTCACCATGTATTTTATAAATACACCTCATCCTCCAGATTACATCAGAAAATGTCTTTTTTTTACACACACACACTGGAATCTAAATGCTAGATGAAGGGTGATGAAGCAATCACACAAATATGGGATATGTTTCGGTTAGAAAATCGTCCGAATACACACGGCGTGAAGTCAGAGCTGCATTCATTCTGAGCAAATTATTTCACAAAGCTTGAGTTAGAAATGTGGTTTCATGGAGGTCTGTTTTGTGTTGCCAGATTACCTCCCCCCTTCACTTCAGAAAATCACCACACACACACATGAATTTGTCTTTTAGAGCGATTACAGACTGAGAGGATGTCTCATAATCATAGAAATTATTTGGATATTCCTACGAATGAACTCAACCTGCTGTAATTACCGCGCCTCATATATTTCCTTGTAGAAAAAGCAAGGGTGTAACAGTCTGAAAGAGAAAAAAAAAAAGCTTAAGATGATATGACCTGTCGTCTCTGTTTGGTTGTTGGATGAAAATGGGGTGAAAGAAAGCAGGAAAAAACGCCGGCCACCTTTTTCTTTAGGCACTTCAAATCCTCATGACCCGTGAGACTGAGAGCATGCAGAAATATTCCACTCATCAGTGCCATTTTACACAGAACTACCCTTTAATCAGCTTGCACACAGGAGCAGGGCTGGAGGCGAGCTGGTGTAGCTGAATTATCCATGCAGTGTGTATTAGCAGTGAATCGTTTCACCTGTTTGCTGCGCGCGAGATTAAAATCCTGCTGGAAGAAGGTGCAGTTTTGCTTACATGATGATCTAAATCGAAGCTCAGGCTAAGAGTGATTACATCGCTTTCATGCGTCTCACTAGTGCCAAATATAACAACAGGCTTATAACTTTTTTTCCCCCTTTTTTTCCGCCTTTCACTGATTCAGCTGTGATCCGGCATCGTGTTGTCATTTCGCTTCAGGGCAGTTCAACCTTCAGTGTCTCACACCAGCTCAAAACGACATTATCAAAGTCTACTTTTTATTTTATTTAATTTTTTTGTTCAAATTACAAAGTCAGTTATTTCTCCTAAAGTTGGACCAGTGTTGGTCAGCGTTTCATATCTTTACAACCTGAGATGTTTTTTGGCCAAAACAGCAAAGCATCAGCAGCTTCTGCATCCTCCGCCTCCCTCTCTCTCCCAGAAAAACGCCAGCCGTGCGGCTTTTTAGCCGGTCTGCAGCACACACACACGCACACGCACACACACACACAGAACTCTGAATGTCAGTTGACAAACCAGGTAGCAGGTTGCCATGGATACCAGTCATTTGTATGTTACTTGCAGCTAACAGCACAGCAGGCTTTGGATGCTACAAGCTGCTGCTCAATTAAGAGCCATTGCTTTTTAAAAATTCTGCCAATTCCGCTGAAGGCCGGTGACTCACACCAGGCTCGTTCCCGCTAACTCGGCCTCGTTATTCTGGGGTAAATTAATCCTACACGTTTTTGTTTTGGGTGACTTGCATACAGTATTGAATTTGTTTCCAGGTGATGGTGCTTCAAAAAACCAGCTTTAATGTGGAGATGTAACCACATACCGGCTTATTTCGAAACAGCTCTAGATGTTAATAGGAATGCTGACATATCCAGTGTAATGTAAACGGTGTCTATTACTAAATATTTTTTACATCAGCCTCAGTACTCAGCTTTCTCTTTCACCTTTCAGCTACATGTTCAAGTAAAAGGCCTTGTGAAAGGGAGACAGAGAGCCATAGAAAAATAAGACTTCAATTCAGGAAACAGACGAATATCAGCGCTTTTTGGAGATTGATCAATTGTAAATGACTATTTTCTGTGATTTTAAATACATCAGCTTTGATCTTCTTTGATATGACTAATTTTACTCAATCATTTTTGTACATTGATGGAGTCGGGAGAAAAAAAAGCTTTTTTTTTTTTTTCTCCGTTTGTTGGTTTGTGTTTGATAAAAAGGTAGACGTGTTGAATACGTTAGAAAGTGTTTAACATGTTTGTCTTGTGAAGTAAATGTTAATTCTAGGAGTCAGTGGAAAAGTCTACATTAATGCTCACTGTGTTTTTGAAGCTATAAGGAAATTGGAGGGTAGAGGGGAGGAGATTATTTTTTTCTTTTTGGGGGGGGCGTTTTACAAGAGTGACCAAAGCAGAGAAGGAAAAATAAACAAACAAAAAAGGAATAAAAAGAAGTAATCAAGCAGTTACATTTTGTGTAGCATTTACTAGCACACCTTTGCCACTTCTGGTTTTATTATTCATTTTCTTTCTTTCTCTTCTTTTGTAAAGGTATTGGCTTTGGATCTCATGTTTATTGTTGTGAGGATTTACTGGTCACTTTAAAATAAAAGAAAAAAGAAAAAAAATTGAATCTCCATGTGAAAGTAAATTTTCCAGAGCCAGATGGAATTGCACTACCCTCACATTGGTTGACACAGTCTATTTTGTGTAAAATACATGCAAGATTAAGGGCAGATCATGATTCACTGATAGACCTAGCTACGGCTTTCACTGAAGTCTGTTTTGTTCATTTTTCAGTTATGTAGATGTAATCTGATGTAATATATATATAAATATATATATATATATATAAATATATAAAATGTTTGCTTTAAAATAAGATTGTATTTACACTTCTTCTGTAGTCAGTGTCAATATTTTCACCTATTTGATTAAATGTAGAATTATCCGTGTTGTCCTCTGACATTGGATTCGGCGTTGTGTCGGCTGATGTTTCTGTCATCACAAAGCTGAAATTCAGAAGAGGTGATTTCTCTTTAGTTCAAGCATCTTACACAATAAAGTTTCCTGTTTTTCCAACGCTCAGCTACTATAGTTTGATTTCTTCATCAGTTCTCTTCTTGTGGGTTGAGGCGATTGTCCATCTCTGGGATGTTTAAACTTCCCATCACTCATCTTTTTTTGTTTGACCAGGAAAAAAAAGAGTCCTCTTAGTATTATGAAATGTTAAAATATTTTATGCTCAGTTTAGCTAGGTAGTTACTACTTGCATTATGCTACATTGTTACAATCCCAATGGATGCTGTGTAAAATATGCTGTTTCCATCACACTCAAAATGCTAATATTTTCCATGAAATGGTAAAATGTCTGTTTTAACATCTTATTAAGCTTTTTTCAACTGAAGACAGCAGTTTTAGCTTGAGCCATAATGTTCATTTGGTCATTGAGGGCAGCTGTCTTGGATAGATGGCATGTAATCAGGTGTGCCGGAGAACAGAAACATCTAAAAACTTGCAAAATAGTGGCCAGCAGGACCAGAACTAGATATCCCCTAAATTGCATTATAAATAAATAATGAGAAAAAGAAAGAAAAACAACCACGTAAGATCTATTTTTTATTCTGCACAATCCTTCACCAAAACATCTGCAAGAATATTTAAGGCTGCGGATAAACTTAAAATGATACAAAATCTGGCAACAAAGATGGAATTAAGGAATTAAGTTAGTATGCTAAAAATACAAAATATAAAATTTCATACTAGGGAAAACAATTATACCTCATGAAATGCTGTTTTTATTTACAAGGTAGATAAAACACCATCAAATGGATACAGTCCAGGGTTTAAAGAAGTCTTATAAATAAGTTTAGATATGAACAAAGTAGTCTCATTTCACATTTAGGTTTTCTCCCCAGTTGAATTTTTTCTGTTTTAAATGCTAAAATGTAAAAGAGTGATTTAAGTTCACTAAAGAAGCAGATTTTTTTTCCAGAAAATTCCAAAAACATTCACCGACGCTCAAAGAAAAAAATGTGAACTTTACTCAGAAAATAAAAGAAGAAGAACCAGAGCTGTGAAGCGTGCCAGCTTTTTATGTACAGTAAAGAACTATTGTTAGAAGGAATGATTTAGGCTGAGCTTTTAGAAGAAAAGATTTTTACTTCTTACGGACAGTCTTGCCTGTAAACTGGATCCAAATGCAAATGTCCAACCATTTCAGATAAAACGTATTTTTTGGATTAGAAAGAAAAACTTTCATCTCTGTGGTTGTGCGTTTGCTCCCTCTTTGCTGCTGAGATCTTCTGTTACAAAGAACATGAATCTGCATGTTTAAAAGCAGGAAAATAACACAAGTGCCCTGTGATGTAAAACCTACAACTTCCTGCTTGATTACAATTGCATGAATGGAGCGGCATAGTGCAAACATGACTCATGGCCGCACAGCCGTGCAGCCTGGCTTGCTTTAACCAGCAGGAATCAGCTGCTACTCCTACGCTTCTTTGTAAACTGCTGATCTGTTTGTGAAACTTGTTTGAAATTTTTCACATTTTTCTGCAAGGGCCCTGCAGGGAGACGCGTTATAAGCACGAACGCTAACGCTGACCACTTGACGAATCGTTTGAGGCAATCTCATCTGCTGCTGATCCGCCCCGAGGCCCCTGCTGTTAAAGTGGAGATTGAAACATTAGCCAGGCTGAGTCTTGTTCCTGCGAATTACCAAACTGCTGCATGCAGCGTTCACAGACACATCTGCAGCTGTGCGGCCGATCCCCCGATCACTTCACTCTGCTTTAACAACTCTGATTTCCCACGGGGTTTAACAGTCAATCAATCAATAAGGATGTGAACGAGCAGGTTTGACGCTGAAGGCCACTTGCTCTTTACCATGTTCCCTGTTATTAACACTGCAAAAATATCTCTGTGTCTACCTGATGAAAATAAAAGATGCTGAAGCAGCGCAGATCAAAATAAGGAAAAAGAGGCTAAAAAGAGAAAAATATCCCAAGCTTCAGCTCAAAAATATGAACTCATCTATACTAATCATTTCCTCTCCCCTCCATCTACAACACTCTTTATTTCACACACATCCCGCATCGTCTTCACCACAATGTCGGAGGATTCACCCCTGTCCCCCGACAGGCAGCTGCTTTCCCTGTCAAATCCACTTGATATGGTTCTTCTTGGTCCAGTTTTATCTCCCAAATAAACGATAGTCCATTTCATCTCATATAAAATCTGATAGATAAGAGCGGGCAGAGTTTTTTGCAGTCAAATGCGGTTCTATCCGGACCAGATCGGCCGGACGCGTGGACTATAGAAACTCCACGTAGTTTTCTGGTATCAGTCCTGTTCGACCTTCCAGAGTCCCTTCCAGCCAGCCCGGCTCCCTTGAAGCATGAACTATGGAGAAAAAATACATTAATTTAGATTAAATAGTTTTTAAAAAAAGAGTAAATGTTAATAACAATCAAATATGTGCAAACTTAAACACTCATGTAGACTGAGAAGAGACAGAGATACGAAAAGGATGGTTTTCCTTCCTGTATCTAAACAGGACTCAGCCAATTTGTGTGAATGGGCTCCACATATATTATGAAAGACTTGAAAAAGGTGCTAAATAGGTGATCATCATCTGCAGGTCGTGTACCTGCTGAGTGTTAAAACTCAGCTTGGGTTTTTCCGTGGTTCGCCCCCCGGAAAGCATGCCCACTCAGGACCCATGTAGAAAGTTCATATGTGGTCATAGTGGAACCAGTGGGCAATCACACACACGGTGCAGCCGTTTTCAGCCCATTTACAGCCCACATGATTCTCACAGTAAAACGCTGGCAGAAGAGAAGAGTCTAAAAACGGTGCAGCAGCAGAGCGACTCTCAGATTTACATCACTTACATCAGTGGAAGCAGCCAGTTTCAGCTCAGCCCACACAGTCTCTGTTTTTAATCGTCATTGTTCTGTCTGAATCCGGTTTGCAGCTCGTATGCGAGATGATTACTTTCAACCGTAGTAATTAAGACAAACACTCATCATACTTATCATATCTGTACACTGTATCCTTAATAAAAAGCACAAAAAAAAAAGCTCCATGGTTAATGCGTCCTTGGCTACTGATGAAAAGACTGCAGTGCTCAGATACCACTTGGAGGATTACATGTCCCCCGGGTCACATTTTGGCCCAAGGGGGCTCAGATGACACTGAACTGCATTATATAATTCCCGACAGTCTTCATGCGCTGACCTCTATTTAGAGCATGGGGACCACTTGTCAACCGGCTTGACAAAGAAAAATGAATCCCTGCCACTCCTGTTATGTGTGTTCTGACATACAAACATACGATAATAGCTGTACAGGTCAGCTGTTATTATCTATGCTAATAAGGGAGGCAGAACTGATGTTGCTTTATTAAATAATGTGTTCAGTATGGTCTTCAGTAGAGCTGAGAAATTATATTTAATGTGGGAGTTTGAGGAAAAGCCTGAGAGTGACGGGTGGAAATATAAAAAAAGACTGAAAGATCTGCCACCGTGTGCCTGAGTAGGGTTTCTTTATTTTTATCTGACACAAAACGCACAGCCCCTCCGATCTGAAGCACATTAAGATCTTCGCCGTGTTGGAGAGCCATGCATCACATTGGCTGCAGTCTTGTCTGATTGCCAGCTCCTAAGCGCCTCCAAGCGCTCTGCATGTTAATCCCAGGTGCCAGACTAAATATCATTTAACAAATGGTTATACTACTTGACACCCTTTCGGAGTCAATCCCCAAATAATTAGCTATTTGCAAGATTTAGTAGCTGGAAAGCTGCAATAAAAGCATTTTTTTTGGCAGCTATTTGTAAAAAGCTAAAAGCCCCATTGTGAACTCTAACAAGGACAAGAACCAAGAAAGTTCTCATTCCCGTTGCACTCACCGTTCTCAAAAATGGTCCCAGCGATGAAGGACAGCTCGGAGTCATGCTCGGCCTTACAGGCGTACAGCGCCTGCGCCTTCCTGCCCTTCATGCTGGAAGCAAAAACAAAGTCACAATTACTAACTAAAGACGGCTAATTACTTTAAATTGCTACATTAATCCTGAACGGATGTATTCAAAATAAAAACGGACACTTTCATGCACGAAACAAGGTGAAAACAGTCTCATTAGACTATAAAGGCAATTAAGTTGTAATCAGTGTTTATCTGCCGCAAGGCTCGTTTAACCCGATGCTACACGGGAGTCTGCCCTGCGAACATGTCAACAAGGCACTTCCAGTCTTCACAGCTCAAACTTTATTCTCATACATGCCGTTTTTGATGTTGCTGTAACTTAAACTGAACATGCAGTGGAAGGGAGAGGCAGACTACTGGGGGGGCGCGAAGCAGGACCAGCTGTTAGCACGAACTACGACAACACCAAGGACACCTGAGTCTTGAAATCTGAAGCGGTGAAATGCAGCGACAGACACTTTATGCCTGCCAGGCCTCCGTTGGGTAACTGCATCCGATCGAGATGCATTTTCACTACAATTTAAATAGAGAAACTTACGTAAGAAGAACTGCCTCGGCCTGTGTATAAATAGTTTGGAGCACATTCTGGGTGCAAGATGCTCCATTGATCCGCCGAGCGGTAATTTAGCTTCTAACTTCCCTCCTTTCATGAGGAAAGATCAGGGGTCACATCCACCACATGACAGCTCCTTCAGGCTTGTGGTGGAAGAAACTTGTTTTAGAAAATCAGGGCTTTAAAAAAAAAAAGAAAAAGCTGTCCTTCATTAATCAGCTTGCCAGAGTTAAGGAATTGAGCAAACTGGTCACTTTTTCCCCTCTCTTCCTCATCTCACTTCACATACAGTATTTACAGATTGCGGGCAACTTAACGTCCGATGTCACTTCTTTACAAACCGACTTTGGATCCTTTCACGGGCAGCGCGGCGGACCAACCTGACAGGAGAAGAGTCACTGGAGGCAGAGGATAATGGCTGCGGACTTGAAGGGGCAGAAAACATTGGCCAGGAGGGAGAACGCGGCGAGGTGGGGCTGGGAGATGCTGCACTGATGGGCACATTCACACAGAGCAACACACTCGTATCACCAACTGTACGTCCGCTGGAGAATTCGGAAAAATCAGCCGCAGCTTTATTTTTCTTTCCTTACCTGGTCGGTATGTTGCCGCGGCTCTTTGGGTTCAACCTAAAAGATACACAACAATAAATTACTTCAGTATCAGATCGGCTTTCCGCTTCTTTCCACGGTTTCAGATCCAGACTTTTATTCCTAGGTTGATGCCAGCCTAGTGCGGCCACAGCTTTACAACACAATCTGAGTCCACTTTATATTCTGCCATCTTTAAACAATCAGATAGGACCTTTAAGATGTGGTCCTTAAAGGGACAAGCACTAAACTGGAGCATTTCATACATACAAGTTAAACCTATTTGTGTAACCTTCTGAAAATAAAGAGTGTGTAACTGTGCATTTCCTGTGCTGCAGCTAAACATTATTACAATAAATACATTCTAATAAAATGAGCAGGATTTTGTTTGTCTTCTGTTATTTGGTCAAAAAGAAACATTTTCTGTTGGTTGTAACTATAATTAATCATTTTAAGAACGAGACAGTTCTGATGTTGAGAACTGATTTACTCAACCTTCGTTTTCAGACTTTATAGAGTTGTTGGTCTCTAAAATACTCTAATTTCCAAATGGCGTGTCACCTTGGTGTGCGAAATGTAATCCATCCTTCTGTCTGAGCAGGCTGCATGCATTCATCAATCCCTTTGTCATCTCATCTGCTTCTGCAACATGCTGCTAAACTCACAGCCACCGAACAGCAAAAACAGGTTTTTTAATTGATTTGAGGGTTGTTATCTTACGTTTTGTTGGGGTAATTACCAAACCCATGAATTACACACTATTTGTACATAAACTATCATTCTGTATTCATTCTGAAGCGCTGACCACTGCAGCCTGCTGTGCATTAAGCTCAGCTACAGGCTAATGGAGGAGTTTTTCTGAAGCTTGTTTCTATAATTGCAACACTTTTATGAGCTAAAATAATACTGAGAAAGCCTCAATGGACAAACCAGTTGTGACTTAGTGTTTGTACTCTCACAGCATCACGTTCGTAGAAAAGCCTTTTGTGCAGAACTTCCAGTACAGCGTGTTCAGGGCTGGGGGGATGGGGTTAACCTTTTTACTTTTCTCTGTTCACCTGCTGCAGTACAAAACAACCAAACCTGGAGCAAGAACAGGAAGCTTTGGCCACTCAAAACCGATCAATAGCTTTTAGGAGACTGAGTAGTGAGCTGAAATCAGGGGATGAGAGGACTCTCAGCACTTCCGGAAGTCACAAATTATACATATGGCTAGAATAGGAGGTTTAGAATTTCTATAATCATAGATATCATGAAAAAGGGAAAAAGCAGAGGTTTCAAAATAGGTTTTAAATAGTAGTTTTCAACATTTAGTACCATTCATGACTATTTCAGCCACATTGGCCACGGTTACATGGTGTTTTTTAATTCCGAATTAATTAATTCGGAATTAAAATCTTCTCCCTCGGGTTTACATGGAAATATGAATTCCGAACGAGGGTTTACATGGACAACACGTCTTCTTAATTCCGTTTTAAAGACAGGGGTTCGGAAGGGCTCTGATTGGCTCTGATCGGGAGTGACGTAACGTACGTTCGTACGTCTACCGGAAGTTAAAAACCGCCTCGTTTCTTTCCAACAACAACAGAAGAAAACGTCGTAATAAGAGACATTTTTGCTTGATTTCAGTTCTGGTTGTGAAGCAGCAGCTATCCGCTAGCATGCCACATCACTTTCACCTGAACAGACTCGCTTTGAGCCCGTTTGCTTCGGACGGGATGCACTGTGTATGGTCGCCTTGGCGACAGGATCAGGGGGCGAGCATGCGCAGAACGACAGGAATTAACTACGACCAGAATAGGGGTTTACATGATAGAAAATGAGAGAGGAATTAACTTATTTGGAATTAAGAGACGAATAAACCAGCCACTTTATTCGGTATTAAGTTTAATTCCGAATTAAATTTGCATGAGGAATTAAGTGTTTACATGGTCTGTTTAAAGCGGAATTAACGTTGAATTAAAAGTCCCATGTAAACGTGGCCAATGACTTCATTGATAAATACACTGATAAGCTGCAGAACCTGATACCCAGATAGCAGACATGTTTGGGTCGAATCTGGGCTACTTTTGGAACTTGTGTGGGCCAGAAGTGGACCAGATGTCAGTTCCCAGCCTGGGTTAAAACTGGGTAAGTGTCCCGTGGGCCATATATGGTCCAGATGTCAGATGGTGGCCTGGGTATGGATAAAGTAATTCATGGTCCCAATACAGGAAGTCTTCCTGTCACGTCTAGTCAACAACAGGACATCATGCTCCAAACAGAAACACATTTAGCTCATATTTGTGTCTAACATGTTCTGCTACTGGTTATTGTTCACATTTAAAATGAATAAAATAAAAGACTGCCTGCTTTTCTTAAACAGTGCAAATATTCTGCCACTAAAGCTTCCGAGCCTCCAGCTGACAGAATGACGCACTCTCTTCTCTTCTGCTGTATTCAGAGAAAACCAGGCCGTGAGGCGGCATCCCAGAGGGCCGCTGTGAAACAGTCCATCCATTTCCTGGTTACGTGGGGAAAAGACAGGGCCAGGTCAACGGTCCATCACAAAGACAAACAAAGGTCAGTTTGGAAACGCCGATGACCTGGCATGTATGTTTTTACACTGTGAGAGGAAGCTGGAGGGCCTGAAGAGAAGCACATGTGCACATCCCAACTCCCCAGAGACTAGCCCGGGCGGAGGGTCCAACAAGAAGCCGAGTCGCCGTGGAAAACATCTCTTTCTTATTTCAGTGTTTAAGTTTTTTATCTGGCAATGCTTGCACGATTTCCTCTCAGACCAAACGTGGGTTTGCTTTATTTCAGATGTCTCCCTGCGTCGACACACACACAAACACACCTCAGCGAGACCCCGCATGGCCAGACTGCAAACTCTGACCGCATCATTTAAGATTTAATGAAAGAAATGCGCATAGAATCAGCACCTATAGAAGATGCAGCTCAGCCGTATGTCACACATGTGCTCACTCATGTCGGCTCTTTCATTTTCTCTGAGCCTCTGTGGCCTTCAATCTGCCCTTCTACTCCTCCTTTCATCAGAGATGTTGCAGGGAGAAGAGGAATCCGGCTGACAATCAGGGTATTGATGCAGTGGAGAAATTAGTGCAGAGCCATTTCCTCTGCTTCAAAAATGAACACTGTCTCATATTTTTCAGGCATGTTTTAAAAACCCAGACAGACGATGTGTTACGGAGTGATGAGCTGGTTTCAGGTCCTATTTAGTCCCTGCATCCCACGCATATTATGCTGGGAAGCTGATTGAATTTAACATATGTCTTTCCTTTCTGCCCCCTCACGGCGAAAGGCCATCAATTTATTGTCTTCCAACAAACCCATTCACCCCTGCACACACACACACACACACACACACACACACACACACACACACCCACACACACATCACGGTCAGCACACCGAAACAGACACACTGTAAGCCTGCTCATAATCTAAAATACTGACAAACTCAGTCCCATCAGACAATGTACGTATCGCTTATCTCTGCTGGTTTATGTTAATTCATTTAACGTTATAAAGGCCTTTTCTTTCAGGGCCTTTTTTCTCAGTAAAAAAACATTATTTGAGTTTTAACAAAGAGAAAATAACAACTCAGTGAGTTCAGAGACATCAGAGTTTACTGCTTCTTCCAGTAAAGAACATGCACATCTGCATAAATTACAACAGTGTTAATATTTATTACCTTGAGGCCATTATAAAGCAGAAATACTATATATGACTTAGGGCTGGACAATATCTCGAGATTTTCAAATTTATTGAGACTTTGCCGCATGAGATACTGTATATAATGAGAGAATATCGTTTATATCGAGTTAGCTTGTTTTGAGTTAAAACTATCTAACTATTGTTATTGTCACTGAAAGTTATTTTTTATCGTTCTAATACACTTTAATTTCAGTCAAACATTTTAATGCACATGCGCTTCTGATTGTTAATAAAAGTCCTTTCAGCCCTCGAGGCCGTAAACTTGAACAGTCTCTTTGTTTACTTGACAAAACTATATATATCGCGATATCTATCGTATATCAGGATTAAGGAAAAAATTATGGGGAAATGAAAATTGATTCACATCACAACTCTATGTGTATAGAGTATTGATAAAAATAACAATTTCCATCTGAAAGTAAATAAATAAATATATACATACATAATTTGGTCCAGCAGTCAATATGAAAAAAAACACCTATAGTTTTCTCGATGCAGTGCAGAACTGACCATTATACCTCTTTTTTTTTTTTTTTAAAGATGAACATGCAGGCAGACTTTCCCAGAAAAAATTGTTGCCCCCAAAGATCTTAGCTGGTTAATTTGGATGCGTTTCATTAAATGCAATGCATTGTTTTGGCCACCGTTCCTCCAATGGAGAAGTAACCCTGTCATGTGTGTTAGTCGTCTTGAAAGCCCTGAAAATCCAAAACTTGCGTGTGAACACAATACAAGTGTAAGGACAGCTATGTTTGGAAGACAGAGCAGATGTCAAACACAGGGTTTCTGCCCTCTATGGGCGTGTTTAACATGCACACACCTGTTTTTTATATTTCCTTCCTTTCCTCGTGTGGCTTCTGACACTCATTAAAGACCATGACTAAATTTAAGAGACAACTCTTGAAGGTAGGATTTAAATAGGGTTTGTTGCAGGAATGTAAAGGAGCATAACAATTTATTTCTACATGCAATGTTTAAGTCAAAATATTAGGCAGCAGAGACTGAAAGACTCCTTCTAAACCCATAATCCCAAAGCCTACAGAGGGTCTCCACATAATATACTGGTTATTATGAAGACTGTAATGTGTAAGTAGATGGATAATGGAAATACCATGTTTTATCACCAATATTCCAACTTACTGTCCAATCTACTGAAGCTGATATTTTTAACCCTTTTAAGACATGTAACATTTCAGATCAGTTACTTACTGGAAAACACAAGCTGCTTTATAAATGAACTGATCCAAAATGGTGTCATATGTCTTCAATCTGCATTAAATAGAGGACAGATAATAACCTTCATATTACTTTATACTGTAACCTTCTAATTCTGTACACTTAGGCCAACTATTATGCATATCATGGAATATATGTTAAGTCTTATATAAGGAGCTATACCTGATATTATTTTAATCTTTCTAAGAAAAATGGTTTCTAAATGGTATATTATGTGATAAAAGGGGGAAGTCGGACTTACCACTTTTAAGTCCATAACAATTAGTGACTCATTAATTGCGATCCAGGACATTAATCCTCATCCAGGACATTTTAGTTTGTGAAAGTGGCTAATTTTTAGCTTTGGCATGACGCTCTTTCTCTGCCAATGGGGTTAACTTCCGTAACTTCCGGATTCCATAGCGGAACGCTCTTACTGGCTTATCGGAATCCGGAAGTTACGGAAGTTAACC
>JAVQJG010168934.1:0-13704 GCA_036024015.1 Craterocephalus amniculus
CCTTCTGGCTCAGCTCCCTCTTCACCATGACAGACCGATTCAGAGCCCGCATCACTGCAGACGCCGCACCGATCCGCCTATCGATCTCCCGCTCCATCCTTCCCTCACTCGTGAACAAGATCCCGAGATACTTGAACTCATCCACCTGGGGCAGGACCCCACCGCCGACCTTTAGAGGACAAACCACCTTCTTCCGGCTGAGGACCATGGTCTCGGATTTGGAGGTGCTGATTCTCATCCCGGCCGCTTCACACTCAGCTGAGAACCGTTCCAGTGAGAGCTGGAGATCACGGCCCGATGAAGCAGACAGAACACCATCATCTGCAAAAAGCAGATACCCAATCCTGAGGCCGCCGAACTGGATCCCCTCAACACCTCGGCTGCGCCTAGAAATTCTGTCTATAAACATTATGAACAGAATCGGTGACAAACGGCAACCTTGGCGGAGTCCAACCCTCACCGGAAATTATTCAGATTTATTCCCGGAAATGCGGACCAGACTCTGACTACGGTTGTACAGGGACCGGACAGCCCTCACCAAAAGGGCCCCCCCACAGGAGTCCCAGGGGGACACGGTCGAACGCCTTCTCCAAGGCCACAAAGCACATGTAGACTGGTTGCCCCCTCTAAGACACTGGAGAGGGTATGGAGCTGGTCCACTGTTCCACGACCAGGACGAAAACCACACTGCTACTCCTCAATCAGAGGCTCGACTATCCGACGGACCCTCCTCTCCAGGACCCCTGAATAGACCTTACCAGGGAGGCTGAGGACTGTGATCCCCCTGTAGTTGGAGCACACTCTCCGGTCGCCCTTTTTGAAAAGAGGGACCACCACCCTTGTCTGCCAATCCAGAGGCACTGTCCTCAATTTCCAAGCGACGCCGTAGAGACATGTCAGCCAAGACAGCTCCACGGCATCCAGAGCCGTAAGAAACACCGGGCGGATCTCATCCACCCCTGGAGCCTTACCACTGAGGAGCTTTTTAACTACCTCAGCGGAATAAAAACCTCAGCGGCTGCAGAGGCTGGCTCTTGGGACGTGGAACGTCACCTCTCTGGTGGGGAAGGAGCCTGAGTTGGTTAGCGAGGTTGAGCGGTTCTGGCTGGATATAGTTGGACTCACCTCGATGCACGGCTTGGGCTCTGGAACCGAGTCCTTTAGAGGGGCTGGACCTTCTTCCACTCTGGAGTTGCTCACGGTAGGCACCAAGCAGTGCCTGTGTGTTGAGATGGAGGCTGCTGACCTCGACTCGGGACGTTGTGGGTCCATCCATCCATCCATCCATTTTCTGAACCGCCTAATCCAATTGGGTCGCGGGTGTGCTGGAGCCCATCCCAGCTATCAACGGGCGAGAGGCGGGGTACACCCTGGACAGGTCGCCAGTCTGTCGCAGGGCACGTTGTGGGTCAGTAGAAGGAATACTTTGATGACCTCTTCAATCCCACCAACACTTCTCCAGAAGAACGAGCAGAACTGGGGGACCTGGGGACGGGCTCTCCTATCTTTAGGGCTGAGGTCACCCACAAGACAATGCAGCCAATTCAGTGTTGGTTGTGTTTCCCAGTCTTACCTCTAACTGAAAAGTCCCCCCTGCAAGACACTGCGTGGCACGGCACACAACACCTATGTTTCTGTGAGCACATAGAAGCTTGATTCTTAACTGATCCATATCCTGACCACATAGCAGAGGTCATCTGAGGTCCTTACAAGAACATTGTCGGGGGTTCATTTGTTGTGTGTACACTGAGCAACCAGATACAGTAAGAATCAGTCAGGATTTACCGTTCGTTTGTTTCCGTGTTTCCTATATGATGCTTTGTATGTGTGTACATTCCTGTAGAGAATTTGACTTCAAGAGCTAGACAGTCTGTGAAGAGAATCCAATATGCTGTTTATAATGAAAGCTCTCAAGGGGGATCGCAACACCGCTTAGTGGGCTTTGTACAGTCCATTCAATCAGAGGCTGCCAACATGCTGAGATTTAGAGGCAGCTGCCCTCAGCAGCGTCTCTCTGAGAGAAAGAGATAATGCCAAAACAGTGGAAACAAACAAACAAAAAACACTCTGAAAACAAATAAGTTTTGCAGTGTTGTGACTGCATTTTATATTATAAAATCATTGTGGTCGCATCAGTGAATGTGATTGTTGCAAACTGTTCATCTGCAATGGTGAAACTCCACAGCATGAATCCTCTGCGTTGTGTTCGTTCCCATGGCAGTGATCAGTTCACCAACCTGGGATGAGACAGTAAAGGCTGGAGTTGCAGAAGTGTTTGCCATCAACTGACATTTTCCTGAAAAAAGGACTTTTTGCTTGAGCAGGCAAAACTCTAGATCTGACACATCGTCGGTTTTTAAACTTTACATAGGTATGTATTCTAGAAGCTGCACATGGAAATGAGCAAGCAGTAAAACGCTGTAGTAACAAAATCATGATCTGTCAAATTGAGCACTCACTCGACTTTGTTGGGAAGGTGTCAGTCAATCGAGTCACCAAAAGACATTTAAGATCATTTACATTCAGGGCGCCAATCATTGCTCATATCGGGTTAAAATCCATACAGTTTGTTGGGGAGATGGCGAGAGCTGGTGTGTGAGGAGAGGACAGGCAGTGACAGATTGTTTTGATCACACTCTATTACCATTTTAAGGCAGGTGATTTGACTTTGCATGGGGCAAGGGCTCCAAAATGCTAATCTTGTTATTGGATTTTTGATGATAATGCCATAAAATGTCATCAGCTGGAAAAGAGATGCATCTATCATGTGCGAGCAAGTGTCAGAGTAATGACACTTTATTATAGGTGCTCCTGTGTGATTTTCTGACAAGTGTACAAGTTTGTGTGTGTGTGTGACTGTGTGTGTGTGACAGAGAGGTAGTAGCTTTCAGTGTTGGAGAGAAAAAAAATGAAAAATTGATGTTGAGTTGAGGGTGAAAGCATAGATCTTTGACTCCTGCTTAAAGGCATAATCTGCTGAACGGTGAGGGAAGTGTGCCTCTTCGGCGTACAATAAAGACATCATGGTGTGACTACAGGCTACAACGCAACACCCTGTGTGTTGATGAACCATTGGAGATCAGCTGACATTTCATGTAAGAGGATATAAAAGGGCACTCTAAAATATAAAGCTGAATGAGAGTTTACTGGATGCATGAAGAGGAACTGAAAATGCCTGTACAAAGCAACTTATGATGATAAAACCACAAGATGTTTACTGCACATGTTGAAAGTTTGACTTTTGCTACAATGGGTTCAACTTACTCTAATATTCTCTCCTGTATGTCACTGGAATAACACAAGCATAAAGAGTATTCCTGAGATTACGTACCTGTTCCAAGCCTGACTTTTAAAAAGATAAAATCCTGGGTCCGTATTTGAGTACTTTGGAGGACTAAAACTGCCAAATAAAAAGATAAATACAGAAATATAATAATGGCGCACTAAACAAAATAACATAATATGGCAATAACTTATACAAAAACATTGAAAAATAATGTTTCCAACAACAAATATGACAAATCAATATTTCTGTTGTAATTTGTTATCGTTGAAGTTTAACTTTGTATCAATATTCCTATTCATTAACTTTCCCATGTCATCATGAGTATTATTTATTCATTTGGTCATTTCAAAATTCTGTCCTCCTTTATTTTGATGTGTGTAGGCTACTTATTTCTGTATTTTTATTCTTTTACATTTTCTTATCCTCAAAATTATTTCTGTATTTTATTTTCCTCTGATATTTGACACATTTATTTAAACTATTTTATTCATTCAGTCATTAATTTTCTGTACCGCTTAATCCAATTGGGTCGCAGATGGGCTGGAGACTATCCCAGCATATATTAGGCGAGAGGTGGGGTACACCCTGGACAGGTCGCCAGTCCATCCCAGGAAACTATTTTATTCACAGTCATATTTACATCTTCATTATTTCCGATCTTACAGTTTCTTCCTCTATTTATTCCCATTTGAAAGGAATTTTTGGCTCTTGTGGCCTTTGTTTGAGGGTAGATTGACGGGAAAGGAGGTCAAAGAGAGTGGGGAATGAGAAGCAGCAAAGGGCCTCAGGCCAGGAGTTGAACCTGAGCCGACTGAGAGAAGCCATAGTTTCTGTTCATGGGGTTGTCACTCAGCCAGCTGTGTGTAACACACCAACCGAGTTACACCCCCCCCACCATCTCTGCATGCATTTCTTTCCTATTATATAAATAAATGAGGCGGGCTTTCAAGGCACATCTTGGGGACAGATCCTTGCCTATTGGACATTGAGCGATAACTGCAGCCAAGCCTTCAAGGCTCTGCCCGGTTCTGTTGCTGTGGCCTAAGGAGGCAGAAAGAGGTTGTGAGTTCTAGAAGCCCCCGTGGTAATCACTGACTTTGAATGGGAGATTGATTGTACAGGATCTTCAGCTGGTCGCTCTCATAGCTGGATAATCCAGCTGTGTTCTACAACAGGAAAGCACGGGGAAGTAAAACAAACACAACCCATTGTTAAATACTGACTGATCTTTATTCATATTGAATTAAAAATATATTTTTGACAGATTCATGTTACAAAACAGAGGGAATATGTATTCAAATGTTCTAGATTGGGGAAAATGTCAATTAAACTATAGAAGGTAACATGAAAAACTGGTAATGTGACAAAGTACACTATAAAACTTAGTTCTCAATCATTCTAATGAGCCAATACAAATAATTGATGATTTAATGATAGAGTACCTTCCAAACTTCAATGCATGTCAATAAACAGATTGAATAACTTTTAAAAAGCTTACCCAGCTCCTGGCTATACATGTAAATGCTGGAACCTGTAAAATTAAACAGTTGCCACCAAAATCATCGGAAAATATTGAAAAATGACTCGAATTCAAAGTGGTTAAAGTACTGACAGGAGCAAAATACCAGACACTATTATTAGTAAACCACACAATGTTATAAGAAAACAAGTGAATAAAGCTTCCTTTAGCAGTCTGACTCACTTCCTTCAAAAACAAAACTGTGCTTGAATCTACTGCAGCTAAAATATGTAATGCGAGGACGCTTATAATCCATTGCATCAACAGATTTATGTTCTGCAAATAGGTTTCCATAATAAATTCAATAAACCATTCAGCTTTAGTTCTTAACATGTGTTACCAGATTTGTAATGCACTGCTTGATTGCTACCAACACATTTTCTACAATTCCCAGATGAAAATGGTTTGCTATGATGATTTTGGTGGCAGTATTCACATCAAATAGTAGGCATAATGGAAAATAAGCCCTAAAAATCCTATTAAAAATCCAGTAAAATGAAAATTACATGTTTCCTGTAAAAATAGGGCTTCTGGAAAAGAGTGAAGTCCTGTTGAAGTCAGAGTAGTACCTGGCTTCATCTGCACAACAAAATAACAGGAATTGGAATGAATAATCCAACCCATGCAATCTGCCCCCCCCCCTAAAGATTAATAAATCAGTCTCAGGACTGCAATGTGATATTGCTATTCCATTTATCAGTATTGCCCCCAATGGATGACAAATAAGCAATGACTGAGGTCAGTTAAAATAGAAATGGGAATACTCAAGAAGAAATAGTATATTGTAGGTCCTCAAAACTCACATGTAAAGTGACACTGGTGGATTTATATAACTTTTTTAGGGATGCTATACTGAATATTCATAACACTGTAACAGTATCAAGGGTGCAAAATCTAAAAAAAAGAAGAAAAATAATCATTAAGTGGTAAACACAGAGAAGGGTGCACGTGTGGTAATATGCTTATATATATCCAGTAAAAAAAGGACAGTAGATTTCACTCCCACAAAGTGAGCAAGAGCAGAGGGTGAAACACAAATTCCACCAAGTTGTGCTGAAAACACAATCGCACGATCACAGGGGGATATGATAGAGTGGATAAGTGACAAGAAGACCCTGCAAGCGTTTTTAATGTCAGAGATCACTCTTAAACCTACATTTACAGAATATATAATTACTGTATATTAATCTATATACATAAAGAAAAGATATTCCCCAAAGAAAAGATTAGGATACTGTAGACCACTAACAATGCAACAATGCAAGGAAATAAAAAAAAAAATCTTCAGTTGGGAAAAAAGCATCATTGCTCTATTTACAGATGCACCTTGCAACCTTTATGTCACCTATAAAAAATATTTTCCAATTTTTTTATTTTAATTTTTATTATAGCAAAATGGTTGAGCAACCTATTTTTTCTAAACGTCTCATTCAAAAGACAATTATTAATTCCCCTTTACAGTTTTACCATCAGTTAAATACATTGTAAACTGTGCTTACCTAACCACTGTCATCCGTCCTCTTTATCATGTTATTGGCAAATTTACATCTACAGTATGAATCAGTGCAAAATCCCACTATTACTGCCATACATAGTCTCATTCTATCACAATGTTAGAATGCATGTTTATCAGATGCTTTGTGATTCCCTTAAAAATAAATTTAGCTTTATTTTTTATCTTTTAAAGCACAGAACAAATGTGTCTCCAGAGTGATTTGTTGTGGTATTCGAAATGTAATGTTAGATCATTTGTGAAAAATGTTTTCATAATCAAAGAATAGAAATAAGGGCATGCTCTATAAATATAGTTTCCTGTCCCAGTTGAAGAGCTTAATTCTGCAAAGTCTTCTTTTCTTGGCCGGACAGGTCTTAATACTGTCCGTTAAGACAAGGGCTGTCCCATTTCAAGGGTTCTGCAAAATATGCCTGAAAGAATAAGTCGCCGTTTACTATTGAGGACCTAAGTGTTTAATATGTGCACTCTTTTTTTTGTGGACATTTCATTTTTAGGTTTGGTTGTTTAAAGTGATCTGGTTTAACAAGCAGGTTTTTAATCTTTAGCTGAGATGAAATATGAAAATCACACCACACTTTGTGAAGCCAGGTCCATTACTTAAATCCACTGAGTACGAATTATTAGTTAAAAACAAGATATCCGACCCTTAAACTGTGACAGAGCTAGCACATCCTTTAAAGTTACTGTATTATGAGAACAAAAAAAAAACACAAAAGATGAGGCAGCTGCATATTGAGAAAAAAAAGAAGGAATGCAACCCTGAAGAGCAAATGAGAGCTTAATAAAGACACTTCATTCACAAATACATATTTCTAAAAACACGCATTCTGGAAAAACTAACGTAGGAGCACAAAATAAACATAAATAGACTGTTACCTTAAGGCCAATTTACTGGGTAAGCATCCAGTATTATAGTTATTTAAAGGAGTTGTGCTCCTATATGCAATTTATGTACTACACCTATGAGGTATAATATATTTTTACAGCAACTTATGATTCATGCTAACATTTGATCATGATCAGTTTCCCTTTATGCATTGTTCTGTTTGTATTCATCCCACTCTGCTGCCTTTCCCCTATCCCTGCATCAGCTGCAGAACAGTGTTTGCTACATACAATTCAACAGTCACCTCTAAAAAGAAATAAAAAATGGCATTTAACTTTGCCCCTCTCTCCCAGTTACAGTACACTCATACTCTCTCCCCTCCTGGCTTTTGTAACATTGATGCATCGGTTGGGTAACATTTCTTGAATGCTAATACCATAGTTTTAACTTCATCGCAGGATTACAACCTATTGCCTGTCATTCAGGGCCTCTCAGCTGGTGCACTGGGTGAGATGTTGGGTAACATGATTTCCCCACAGAACAAGGACGGAAAGTGGATGAATTAGCATTCAAAAAGCTAAAAGCCCCTGTGATCGTTGCTGGTTGAGAGCACCAGCAGGTTTTCTCCTCCATAAATTGGGTTTATTTTTCCACAGAGACACACTTCAAGCTTTTTGGTGGCTCTCCACTCCCATTGTTGCTCCTAGATACATGGCCATAATGTGGTTTCGATGTACTGCTATGAATTCCACATGGGTGATAGACATAGAAAACCAACTTAAACATCGATTGGACACTTTCACTCAACACTTAAACACAAAAAAACAAACTATCTACATAAGTGTGACTTCAAAACAGTAAAGCAAAAATCTGTAAAACAATCACATTTCTTAAAATATCTGCAGATATATAGCAGCTGAATCCTATTAGTAACAGAACAAAGCCAATGTCGAAGTGATGCTGTACTTAATGCAGTAGAATATACTGTTAAATTCACGTTTCTGTCGAGTCATAAGTTTCATCAGTGCATCTACTGCTGTATTATGGTGCTAATATAACTCCCATTACATTTTTATTTCTATAGGTTTGAAATCCCTTTATGATTTGACAACTTGTGCCTCAGCTGGAGCGCAACTGGATGATTATTATTCCCCATTAAACCTGAGAGGCAGACAAAACACTGTGCCAGGGTAACATCTGTGCTTTGTACAGTAGTAAATCATCAGCACTGCTCATTGGAATCTATAATATAGAGGCACAAGGTTGTGTAACAGTGCTTGTACATTGGTACATACATCAGAAGTGGAAAATAGAGATAAGTCCCCATGATTAAGCGCTGGTGCTATCGCTTATCATATAGGACTGACAGTATAGGTTGACTTGCCTTTGGAGGTATGTAAGGTCTAATATTGCAATATCACCAGACATTATATCTTAATATAGTAAATCTTCTAGTATATCCAAGTTAATCTGGAGATTCCAAAATGATTTTATGGAGCAAAGGGTGCGTTACCTGCTTTGCAGTTCACTCATGCTATACAGCTCATCAAAAATGGACATTTGGCACCTTCATCTATGCTTTCAGTGCACTGGGTATCACTTAAGCAACAATTTTAAGTTTGAAGAAAAGACCTCTTTAAAAGTTCCTTAATGTATGTCAATGTAATTATGAAACGTGTCATCAGATGGTGACATTATGGTGACAACAGTGACAAAAGGGATAAGGGTGCTATCTTACAGGTGGTTAATATTGTGGGAAAAAGTATATTTACACCGAACCATGATGATTTCCTAAACCTAACCAAGAAGGTGAGATGCCAACAGCTTAATGAACTGTAATAGAAAATAAAAATATAAAGAGTAAATAAATAAACTGTTTTACATCAACATTTCAAGTTGAGTGCAGTCGCAGAAGTACAACTTGACTTCTGACACTTTTGCCTTAACCACCTTTAAAACTATCAAGCAGCAGCTTTTCATTTTTCTCTAAAAGTTTTCACTTAACCACATGTACATGCACATAAGAACAGTGTGCACTGAAAATATCTAACCAGTTCTCAAAACTGGACCCAAGTAGTAGCTCATGACAAACTGTCATAATGTGGCAAGCTGGTAGGAAAATATCAATTTAAACCTACCAAGTTAAGGTAGATAGGGAGGTAATAAGAATAGGATTGTTTATAATAAAAACATGCTGTTTAAAGACAAGCAAAATCCAGTGTTTGTGGAGTTGACCTCTATTGCGAGTTAAAATTTAGGATATTTCAGTTTCTGATGCTGCCACCATTATAAAAGTGCTACATTTCCCTGATGTTGAATATCACTGTGTGCGACCAACTCCATCTAACTCTATTATATTTTTAAAGTGATGATACTTCCTCATTAGTAAAATGCTGATTAAACTAAAATGTTATGTCACAGTAAATTATAGTTGCAATGTGGTGAAAAAAAAGATGTGCATGAATTGTCCCTTAGAGCGAGAATAACAGCAAAGTCATTTAGCTGTCCCAGAGCATTAAGCACTATTAAATTATCAACAGCTCCTAAATTAGGCTTCAATGTCATTTGACGACAGATGCTAGTGGTCTCCATCAGAGTTTAATGTGGCATCTGGCAGTACTGTATGAGCATAAGAAGTAGTTTCAGCTTTAAATTGTAATGTCCCATCATTAACTTCAAACAACAATGCAAAAGAAAGAATCCCATTTTCGTTTGGTATTCTACAGTGAAAAGTGGCGGTTTCTTCAGAGGGTTTTACAACCCTCCATCTATTCCACTTCAACTAACACAAGACAGAGCAAAACATTAAGTCAGTTGCATTTTTTGTGTTTATGAACTTGCAAATATAAACATATTTTATACTGGTCTTTGATGTACTTTAACATCTTTTCAGACTTGGCTTGGTTCATGGAGCCTTTTTTCCAGGATTGTGCCCATGTAATGAGATGTGAACCGCTAATATACTCTAGTGTTACCCTCTATGGCATGCCCACAGTGTTCGTTTGTGGCCGGCTGTCTGTGCTTTTTTTGACCATCATTCTCTAATCAAATGCAATATATCTGTCAGACATGGCAACAACGTAAACAGACCCCTGATGAGTTAAAAGCACAGAATAAAAACTGGTCTATAATGATTTTTAAAAAAAATCTTTTTGTAGTAAAAGGTTTTGTCCAAAATCAGGTGTCCAAACTTACATACGAGTTCAACTGAAACAGATTTTCTTGTAGTGCTGGAATTTCTGTTAACCTTGCTTTCAGCAATCTTATAACCGGCTGCTGTAGTAGCTCCTCTGACTGGATTTCCCCAGTCAATGGGGAACAGGACCGAAAACAAAAGAGGGAATTAAAGGGTCATCTTCTAAGGAACCAACCTTTAAAATCTTAATGTAGCCATGGCATAATCTGTCAAACGCTTTCAGCCAGCCTACTCGGTGGTATCACAGCCGTGGTGACATTTTCTTTTCTGTTGAGCCTTTTTCTTCGCACCGCACCACTGACTGCCATTATCAACACGCTTTGTCTTCCAGCACAAGGTCAATCTCCTCCAGAATATATTTCAAGTGGCAGCAGGCGCATCTGTCAGTGTGTGTTTATGTGTAAATGAATGTATGGTTATTATTGGGGTGTCAAACCTTCGGGCATGTTAGCTTGTTCCAGGTACATTATGAACAGTCGGAGATACATATTTCAATTACATTATGGGTACAGTAAAATATAAATCAAAGAAGCGTGTGGGCAGGAAGAATGCCACATCCGGCCTGACAACAGGTTTTCCAGTGAGTCCAAACACAACTGTGAAGCCATATTTCACATTATGTTTCCCCCACGCATTAGCAGTTTGTAAATACGACAATGTAAAAAACTGCCTGGTTGGAAAATGCATAAAAAAAAAAAGCAGTAAAACAAAGAAAAAAGAAAAAAAAAAACGTGGTGAAGAAGGATTCATGATAAACTCATCCTGTATGATCATCAAAATAATCCTCTTTGGGCTAACCTCACTTTCTCATTTTCCTCATTTTCAATCTTTGATTGTGTTCAAAAACCCTTATGATGCTAGAGATGCCAGAGCAGTTTTCTCCAGGACTGAGCCACGCTCACAGATGCCTCCAGTTGTTTTAGGGGGTCAGAGCCAAGAATGGATTTAATAAAAGATAGTCTGAGTGTCAACTGAGGCCATTATTGACAGTAATTGTAGTTCCTGGTCATGAAAAGGCAGATCCTTAGAGTGAGAATACAAGATTTGCAATCAGACATGACATATAGAAGTGTTCAGAGAAGGTGCAAAAGAACCCGATGAAAAAGAGAGGAGTATTTATCTCCACCATATCTCTCTTTTATTTCTCCCAGGCGCTATAGGCTGGTCACTACACCACAGTGTTCCTCTGCCTGTACGGAGGGGGTGGCAACACGTTGCCAGCCTTCATAGCAGCCTCGGATAAGTATTCCTGGTTTTCTGCCACAGCAGGGCGAATGCGTCCGTTCTGCCGGTAAAAGAAGCGTGTGCTGCAGTCTTGCAGGTACTCTGGGTTGTGCAGTGAGGACTTCGGAGGGAGACTGTGCTGCCAGTACTCAGGATTGTCAAAAGTGGCTTTCTTGCCTTTCTTATCAAACATTATGGTGCTGCTGGTGACGCCAGAGTGCAGAGCGTGTCCTGAATGTCCTGGATGTAAGGTGTGCGATGGATATGATGGCTGAGGGAGTTGCCCGGGAGTTACCACATATCCAGCCGAGGAAACGATGTGGCTTGATGTGGACGGGTTCACTGTCTGCAGGATTGATTGTGCAGCAGAGGGAGTAGAAGCAGAGATGGAAATGGCTCCAGCCAATCCATTCTTGTCCCCAGGGTTAAGGAATGTATTCAGGTACAGAGGCTCGTTGACATACTCATCATCTCCGTGGATGGACTGGTTTTTAGAGGGTACAGTGGCTCCAGCTAAGTGCAAGGTGTGGCAACTTGCTCCATCAATCACTATATGGGCATCGCCGTTCCGACGACGTGTGACAAAGGGGTTTTCCTCCACGGGGTTGAGATAATCTGGACAGGGGATGGAAAATAGAGAAAATATGTTCACTCCTATTGCTGAAAGTCGGAAATGACCTGATATTCTTATTCAGTATTTTGAAAGGAGACGTATTTAAAATTCCTAAGAAGTTATTAAAATATTAAAATGGCTGTTCCTTATTTAGAACAAAAGAAACTAAAACATTTGTAACTTCATAGAGATGTTTCATTTTTCACAGAAGTGTTAAATCAACCTGAAGTTTTCTTGTCTCTCATAGCAGTCATGAAGCCGTCCTTGTCTCCCTTTGCTCCCCGGTCTGCTAGGAGACCGGTTGGATCTGCACTGTAACGCTGTCCACTACTGTCTTCCCCTCCGCCTTCCGAAGCAAAAGATAGAAAAAGAGCATGGCACAAATGAAAATAAATCAGTAACAATTTCCTACTGAGCGCAATAGAAGATCCTGGAAGCAAAGCAAAATTCCTTCTTGTACTGTATCTGTTGTGTGTTGTCGCGTGAGTAGCCCCTTAAAAAGGACTAAGACAAATCTCTCTTTTTGTCTCAGAAATCTGAGTGCTTCAGTTATGACACTGTGAGTGGGATGTATATGTGTAGGCACCCGGACAATAGAGTTAGTGGAACCAATGTATTCAGATTACTCAAGGAGTATAATTACAGTTTTGCAATTTTAATTTAAAAAATAAACTTATCACACAGTCCCTGCAGGTAGGTTATTACATTTAAGCAGCCTAGAGCAGTGAATAATTTATAATTGTCAGCAATTGAAATAAAAAATCACATATTTTTTCCCCTCTGAGTTGATTAAGTCAAACCCAACCCTTTTTCTATCAGTCACATTGCAGTTTGTGTTCAGTATGCTAGCTTTCTTGGTCAAGTGTCGCTGTTTCAAGAGATCTAAAACGCCAATCAACCCAACTGTCATTTTTGAATAAGATCTTGCTCTACCTTGTCCAGGTGTCAGAGTCGAACCAGGTCCGAGGGAACTTGACCTGGGAGACACCTGTTTCCTCAAGGTACCATTACAACGAGGGTCATCCTGGTTGCCCAGGCTGAATCCACCACCAATTTGCCCCCCTGAGGCAAGATCCTGTGGAGGGAGACTGCTTCCAGAGACTGATGGAACCATTCTGGGAAGGGTGGCCAGCATGTCTTCCATGGTAAAACTAGGTTCCTGGCAGCCGTACTGGTTCTGAATGGCAGTGGAGCAATTGAATAAACAAAAAGAAACAGGGTTAAGTTGGGAAAGTAGTGCTAGAATGTGCCACTGAAATACAAGCTACCACAAGTTGTGTGAGATAAGGTGAAAGGCTTGTGGGAAAATTCTTTTATATGATCCTGTATAAATAACTTTAGGTTACTTGCGTAACCCCGGTTCTCTGAGTAGCATGAGCGAGTGTCTCACTATGGGAACGCACTCCGCGTGACCTTATCAGAAGCTCTTATTCCACTCTTCCAGCCCTGATTGGCTGGGACATGTCTGTCAGTGCCAGAGGGGGGCGGAGACCTCATCCCTATATAATCAGCTGGCACTCCACA
>JAVQJG010168937.1:0-24781 GCA_036024015.1 Craterocephalus amniculus
TATGGATTTATGCTGATCGCGTGTGGATATAAATATTTTCCGATGGAGTTCGAGTTGCGCCACAACTGTCTGGGTGAGTAAATGATCGTATAGCATGCTACAACATAGGTACAGGTTGAAAAACACCGAACTTCCCCTTTAAGAAAAGAGACATTAAAAGGAAATACCTCCTGCATCTTTGATACAAGACCAATCATCACATGTCTGCAAAATCACTATCTATCCAACTTTGAGGTCTTGTAGCAACAAGTCGCACCAAATGGTGAAGTTAAACGATAACATAGCTTAACTGTGAACAATGGCATGTTTGGAGAAGAAGCTCATATATGTTCCTTTCATGACAGCCTACAACCAATGTTAAGCATGGGGGAGCTGGACTCATCACACCTGGAGCTTTTGTTACTGCCAACAGTAGACTTCAATGGAAATTCTACAAGCACAGATCAAACTGATGCTGAAGATGAAAAAGATCCCAGTGACTGCAAGAGGAGACTTTTTAAAAAACACACCTCCATCTAAATGTATTACTGAAAAACTGCTGATAGGCCTCAAAAGAGCAAACCGTGCAGTACAGCTAAAACATCCAACAGAGCAAGAAGTCCTTCCAAAGAAAGCATTAAAAGAAAGAAAAGAAATATTTACAACCCACTTTTACATTTGTTTTATAACTGCTGTTAACCTGTGATGACTGACAGACACACACACACACACACACACACACACACACACACGCACACACACACACACACACACACACACACACACACACACACACACACACACACAAACACACACACACCAAAATGCACACCCACTGAACAGTAAGGAAACACTGATGCTCAGAGTCTTACTTGGCAGTGGGGCGTGTGGATGTGTCCTGCAGGTCTCCCGGGTCAAACAGCTGGGATCCCTTTAGTCCCAACTCCTCGCATCCACGTAGAAAGACACTGAGGTTGTCCTGTGCAGAAATCACACACACAAAGTTGGACCCTGATTAATGCATTCACTGCGAAAGGTATCGACTCGCACACACTGAAGACGAAGAACAACTTGTTTCAAATCAGATTTGTACAAATAATGAGTTTTTTTAAACGCATATGGATGCTTTCATGCAGCTTTAGAAATATCTTTACACCTAAAGTCCACATTCTACATTTGTCTGACACTTCAATTCATACGGCAACTTCCATAACCGTTAGATGAACTTAATGAAAATGTTGAATCCTCAGTCATGTACAGTGATGCAGATAGGTTTAGTAATAATTAAGACTCAAATGGATCTTCTTAAAGTAATAATGTGACACACAGCCTAGAAGAAAAAGAATTGTCTTTCCTTATTGACTGCACACAAACTCATAAAGGGTGAAATGAAGTTTCTCTCTCTCAGGCAAACAAACGCACGCTGACCGAAGACTTCACATCATGAGTTGTGTTACTGATCCGCAGCCTCCTGTTTTCTTCAAACACACACAAGCAACCTTTGCAGAACACGAAAATCTAAATACCTGCTCAGAAAGGTGACACCACGTCCAGGTTTCGTGGATCGCCTTTCGCAGATTACACCAACTTTCGCTCGACCTTCTGCTTGCTTCAGGTATATCCGTCTTTTTTTATTTAACTCTCATTATTCAGCTGCGTTTTCCCTTCTTTTCCTACATAATCACACTGTCCCCATCATCACAGTCTTCCTTCCTCTCTCTGTTGAACTTTCAGGGGAAAAAAAAAACAAAAACCCTCTTTGTTAAATGCAACCTGAGCCAAGTTCTCCTCTCTTGTTCCCAGGTTCTCTCCGTCTTTGTTTCTGTGTCTCTATCTTTCAGAGGCCCTTCCCTCTCTTTCCCTCTCAGGGTGTCACCGTTTCCTCCCCACCCCGATTGTCCCAAGCACTCTCCCTCTTTCTTTCCCACATGCTGCCAAAACACAAACACAAAGTGCTTATATGCACATAAAACATGCACATGTTCAGTGAAAAACAAAAAAAAATAAAAATGCATCATTTTGGCTACTCCACACAGTTTCATTCATATCCACAAACTAGCAAATGCAAGAATAAATGCATGCCAACAAACATATAAAGCACACAAACTTGGAAACACTTGTTCTCATGATCCTTTTCCATTTCTAGCAAAAACACCCAGATCCAACCCTCCCAACGGCTTCCTGTGTTTTTGGTACAGGTCATCTCTGCTCTCCTGGTGAGACAACTCCACCCAAAGATACAAACACTCGCACAAACATGGCCATCTCTCTGAGAAAAGGACTCAGCAATATCTGCAGCTAGCTTTACTTTAGCGAGGACACACCTACAGAGCAGTTCAGAACATATTTATGCAAATAAAAATAAGAGGGCTTCCACATCGACTGCTTCCAGTTGATATTTTTCTCCCACAAGATGCAAGAAATGACCAACAACTTGGAACGACTCCCTTTAGGTGTGAACAGCATGCACTGGAGAATCCCAAATAGTCTGTCCAAGTATCCATGCAAACAGATCTTAATATGACCCAAATTAAACTGGCTGCTTACAAGCCATACACCAAGAGCTCAGGGAAAGATAAATGAGGCAAGGACCATGTGATTTATGTCAAAACCACACTTAAACTTCTTCTGTACAGTATTCTGTTTGTGTCCCAAAAAAGGGGCAGTGAAGGACTAAAGGAGGACTAAGGAGGACTAAGAAGGACTAAGACTAAAGCTTGTGGCACAGGCTAACACTGTAAGTCTTCTCTAATTCAATAAGCAATAACTTAATTTGAAACAAAAGTTCAAAGTCTCTGCAATTAATGGATTTATTCTTTGCAATATTAGTAAAAAAAGGCAATTCATATATATGTTTATAGCCAGAATTTTGCCATTTTTATTCAGTGTATGGATCTATACACCGCCAAAAACCCTCTCATCATCCTGGCTAGAGAGTAAAAGGAGGATACACTTCAAGTACATATGGTTCTCATGTTAGTAAAATCTGAAAATTACATTGTTTGTAACACTTATTGTACATCTTAGTTTCAGAAACAGACAAACATACTGTATTAGATGTGCAGCAGGAAGAAGAAGAAGTTGTTCATATTCCCAAAATGAGCCATTTAATGCAAAGTTCACAGACTGTGGGGAGTCGTAATTTAACTTCATTAATTTCTCCCTCAGTGAGAGGAATGTGTCAACAAGTGCGGATCAGACTGGCTCAGTTAGTAGCAGCTCATATAATGGCACACTTGACGAGGAGGTGTTTGAGGAAAATGTGTCCTTCTAAAAGAAACTACTATGACTTTGTGGTTGACTTGCAGGTCACTGCCACAGGAAACTGGACGTCTACCACAAAGAAATGACTGACGGCTAAAAGTGTTTGTAGAAGGATGGGGAGGATGAGGGGTGTTCTGGCAAAATCCAGTCCAATCTGATTTCAATTTACAGAAAATGAATAAAAATAATTTAAGCAGCAGATGTAAGAGTTACAATAAGTCCATTTTTATGCACACACATTTTTCAATCAAATATTGCAAGTTGTAAAAAGACTCAAAATGTTTCAAAACAAACACACGCCTACTAAAGATATATGAAATTGTGAGTTGCATTACTTTATAAAAATATTCAAAAACTTACAGTACAAAGCACAATGGAGACTCACATGTACTCAGATCTAGAAAACACAGATGAGTTTTGAGTGTTTTTGTGTTAGCTTTCGTTTGTACTGACTCAAAAATGCATGTAATACCTGATCAACACCACAGCTTAAACAGCAGGCTTTAGCAGTAAGAAGGATTAAAGTTAACAGCCTGATTTGATGCATAACTAACCTTAATTTGAAAGGGTGAATTGAATTTTGCATATAATTCAATGTACTTTGAAAAACTCTTACAAATAATTCCAACTATACTGATGTAATTTAAATCTCTACAGTTGGAAATTGCAGGAGTTTTTCAATCCGACATCCTTTTGCGTTACCTTTTTAACGTTAAAAAGGTCAAACGATCCGCCTCATGCTTAAACTTCAGGTCTGGAAAAACACCTTCTTCAACATAAGAATTACAACCATTCATCCTGTACGGAGATGTCCATTAGTTGCCTGTTTGCATACCGTAAAGCACGAACATACCAGCTGACCCGCAGAGACTGCTGGAGCAAGAGCACGTCACAACCAGCCTGTTCAGACCGACACTGAGCCGTACAAGCTGAGCGGCCAAAGTACTAGGCTAGCTGGTCCGATTACAAAACAGTCTAAATTCCACCGAGACTCATTTTCCCATTAGCCCACCAAACAGGAAGAGGAAGGGGGAGTAGGCTGTGCTTTATTACGATGGGCCAGATAACAGCAGGGCCCTTGTTTATGTGTTTCTCACCTCTTTAATCACAGCCAAGTGGAAAAGAAAATCCCTGCAAAGCCATGGCAACGTAAGAGAGAAAATTATGAAAATTCAGTGTAGAAAGGGGTGACATTGCTCAAATGTAGATATACCAAGAGGTTTAATTTCCTTGTTTAATATGCAGTCCTCAAACCGTTTATAAAAATGTGTTTTCTTCAGACAGGTTCAACTGTCCCCTAGGACCAATTAGTGATTATGTCATTATGTTTCTTTTTTTTTTCCTTCCTGTAATTGTGTTGCTTACTTACTACAAGGGAAGGGACAATTGTTTGCCTTTTTTATAATAATGTCATTGCAGACATTAATAACTGCTGTCTGAGATGCCATGCTGTTTGTTATCACAAACAGATAAACAGTCAGAAAGCTTTGTACACCAAAACATATACCATGAAAGCAATAAAGACAAAACTCATCCACCAACACTCACCGAGGAAGGTGTTAAATAAAATATACAAACACGCCCACTTGCTTTCTGATTTGACCTACAGTAACCACCAGGAAAAGGGTCTCGTGTGGTTAGTCCCTCTGATTGACAACATACTTGTCAGGATTTGAAGCACAGCTATGTTTTACTGACGTTCCCTAAATGTAAATCTTAAAAGATGAAATATAAGAAACTCATCCAAATCATTTCAGACTCTGCACTGCATTTTTTGAGGCGGATAAGAATACAAGCCCTCAGTGTGATGTTATGAAAACTGTATAAAAAGGTAAGGTACACCCACACACAGATACATGCACTCACACAGAGATTTCCTGCACTCATAAGTGTGTTTTCCTTCTTTTAGTAGGGGCAGTATCATGAAGAATGTGTGCAATTATCTACCACTTCCAAAAAGCTAGCCATTAGCAGCCCTAAGAAATAAAAAACCAACAAAAAAAACCAAACATACAACTAAACAAAATAAAATAAAGAATTCAGTCCAATCTGGGGCTACCCTGACAGCTACATTTAATGTCCCTACTAAAATGATTTATATAAAGTTGTGAAGCTGAAAATACAATTGAAAAAGTGAGTTAATGCCAATAAACTAAGGGATTTCAATGTGGCACTGGTAAGAAAAGTTATAAAGCGGTCAAACTCTACATAACCTGTTGAAGAAACTGGTGAATCAGAAATAAAAATTTAAGTTTGAGCTTTGATGTTTACTTGTTGAACTGTAATTATTGAGCTGAGATCTTTTGTGGCAGCTCAAAACAGATCATTTAATATGATGTTATCCATCTTCACCGCAGCCTTCAGTATAACTGTGGAAAGCAAATAAGGGAGAACAGAAGTACATTAAGTGCGAAATGAGCTCCAACACTATCAACTTTCACTAAGTCTCTGTTTACATGCGACTCCGGGTTCTGAAAGGCCACTTCATTCAGATCAAGGTCTTATGTTGTTATGAAAGAGCTCTACTGTACGGCATTGTCCCTGACTGAAATGTATAAGTATTAGATCTACTTCCATTCAGAGCCTACAAAAAAAAATATCCTATGGAAAAGAAAAATACAGAAGATGATATTGCATCTTGCTGTTTCTCACATATCTTTCCTTCCTGCTGTGATACAGAATAATTAACAGACATAAAGTCTACAGTTCAGGCTCAATGAAGAACTGTCTAACGGAACAATAAGGAAGCTGTTGAAGTTCAGTGTCGCACATGACTGCTGATGGACGACTTGGCCGTGGAGACTAAGACAGAGATCGCTCAGCTGCAGTATTTGTAACTGGACCATGATTACCTGGAAGATTTAAATGCCTATCGAAGCCGCTAAATCAACACCAAATGCTTCATTTCATAAGTGGGTGAGTGGGGCGTGTAAGCATGTGACGCTCCACTCATCATCTATCTTTCCATTTATCCTCCAACACCTATCTTGCCCCAGGTTGCAAATCAGCAGCGACACTTAATCTTGCCGTTGGAGGACAAGCTCTGCTCCAGCTGAGCTACGTTTTGCAACTTTTATTTAAGTTCTTCAGTAGTCATCGATCTTCACAATTTCAATACAAAGTGTCAGCCAGATATAATAACCTCAGGATATGCTATAGTTTTAGAGTATTGTTTCGTGTTAATAAAACTAAATATCTGCAGTAGTGATTTGATGGTCTTCTCTGAAAGAAAATGTAGGTATAAAAAAAACTCAAGTAATGCATTCAAATAAGCGTTGTCTTCAGGGGAACTAAGGGAAACATAAATTTGAAATATTTTATTCAAAGGCCGACTTAAAGCCATGGAGAGATATCTGTCAAATATGAGGCAAATGTATAAGGGTAAATGTGATTTTCAATCTTTGCAAGCTTTTTATATTACATAACATTACATAGTCAGCTGTTTGACGCTTTTATCCAAAACAACTTAAAATTAAGTTTTTACCAGCGGTGCAATCACTGGAGGCAAGAAGGGTAAGAAGTCTGACAACAGATGACTGAGGCGTGATTCAATCGATGACCCTATTATTATTTATTTAATGACCCACCATACCACCTGAGCCACGGCCCCTCATATAATTTTTCTTTTTTGGATGAATTTTATAGAATGTTTTTCGGTCAACTTACACTACCAGCAACTGATTTGTATGGGAGTTTATTTTAAATGGCAAATAGATATCATTGCCAGCAGCAAAACATGTAGCGGGCAAGCAATCTGCACCATAATGCCACTGTGACATGTCATGTAAAATTTGGCCCTTTAAGGGAAATGACAACAGGTCACTGCACGTTTTAACACAGCAAACAGTCTTGAATCAGAGTAACCCCAAAGAGGAAAACATGCTGACAGAAAAAAATTAAAAGAGTAAAAACAGATGAGAAAAAAGGGAAGCGAAAGAATGGGGAAAAAGGTTGAATACTATCTAAAGATTCCTTCTAAGTTTGGTAGACAAGCTCTAAATGTATGTAGCATTAGGTTAAAGGACTTACCAGGCCAGCTATGGGTGTAGGAAGTCTGTTAATTTTCTTCACCAGGCCAGGCTTAATGGAGCTCAGCAACCTGGTAAAAAGACACAAAGAAGAAATCAACAACCCATGCTGAATTTCATAAAAGAAATTAAAAGCAGAGATCAGAGATGTATCTATTAAACTAGGTATAATGTTACTTGAGATGCACATTTCTAATATTGCATTACAACAGGTTATAAGAGACCCGATGCAAGTGGAATTGCTAAAAATAGAGCTTTTCTCCTCACACACGCTCCAACAATGCCATGATGTTTAGAATGAGACCCGCACAGCAATGTTTACACTTCATTGTAGGTAATCACATGTCAGATGCATTCTTAGTCCATTCTGACATTGTCTAATTCACCAAATCTATGAAATAAACCACTTTTTTTGGTTCGGCAGTGACTCCACCCGTTTGTGACAAGACATTTTGCACCTTGCTTCAATCAGGTCTGGTGACCATCATAATCACTGAAGCATGACAATCTTGATCAAAACCTTGGCAAGTTAACACATTAACCAACATTGGGCAAGAAGAACAACTGATGTCAGAACTGCTGTGATGGAATTTTATGATCCACTTAAAAGTTCAATACAGTTGACAAGTGTACTATAACTACAGTAGGCCTATATGTTTACAGGACTTTGTTCACTTTTGTTCTCTCAAACATTCTTCTGTTTACTTTTTGTCTCATGTCCTGCATGAGCTTACCGTGGAGGCTGCAGTTCCACTACGACCCATAGATGTTAGTCACTAGTTCAAAAACTAAGCAAATAAATACATAGCGTCCCTTTAACCTGTTAAATAGCTTAACATCCTTACAGACCACAATCAGCATATCTTGCTCCCCTATTATCTCACACTGCATGCAAACATTTTTTTGGAGGAAAACTACAGCACATCCCTATAAACTATGCATACTTTCAGAATTCCAGAATCTCCCTCTCTTCCTCTTGCCGTCTACAGTTTCATCTTTTGTGTGTGTGTTTTCATCAGAGGAAGCACTGTAATGATTCTGGCCTTGTAAAGGGAAAACCCATCCTATGCATACCAAGTATTAAATACCAGCAGTCCTGTGATGATCATGGCATTCCAGCAGTCATTTTGAGATGAAGCGCTGTAATTTATCTTTTAAGTAAATTCTCATTCCCCAAGCTTGCTTTATGTTCTCCAACTCAAGATTTCCTGGTGTACAGAATATTTCCAAGAATAACTTGGAGAGAAAAAAAAAGGACCTAAGGAGAAGGATGGTTTTAGTGCTTCATGTACTATGTGTAGGTGTATCTGTGGAGAGTGTGACTAATAACAGTGAAAATAAAATTTCCACTCAAAAAATATTGCCTAGATTCAAGATAAAACTCATCTGCTGTATTTCTATATATATATATTATATTATATTATATTATATTATATAGGGGGAGAAAATTTCCCTAGGTCACAAAAATGATAGTTTGAGATGGAAGTCTAAAAATATGGCAGCGACTGAATTCATGTTGAAGTGCAACTTCCAGGTTAAATATTCCACCTTAATGTATTTTAAAAACTGTTTCTGTAACATGTTTGAGGGACACTGGCATGAGTAAAAGTGTTTTTAGAAAAAAAAATTACACCAAATCTAGTTAATCTGAAATTATAACTTCTAAAAAAACACTTTGTGCCATGTGATGCTACAGGTAAACGCTGAGCGCCAGCAGCTAACTACATCAGTTTGTGGCTGAGGTTGGCTGGTTTTATCGGAATTCGTATCATGATGAACACTTTTGCTTGTGCAGGATGTAGAAACTCATTTCTCTCTGGACTTTGTGTCCACATTTTCCCCAACCGGAAGAATCTAACTTTTCGCTCCTAGGGGAGCTTTGTCCAGGCGAAGCACCAGGACTTCACTGCAAAGTCAGGTTGGCCCAGACACTATGTCATCTGCAGTGTCCACGTTGTGGAAAAAGACGTTATGGCAAGTGACTGAATCGCTTTTATGATGTGATACAGAAGTATGCAGAGAGTAGCTTACGTTTAAAGACTGATGCAGACTCAAGCCAAGGCTACTATTCCAGAAGTAGGTTATGTCAGCCGTTAACATGGAGGCTGCAGGCAAACAAGTAAGTTTTCTATGTCACTGAATTACCAAGTTACAATTCAATTATGTAAAGCAAATGTGTGGATGGTGAAAAAAAAAAGAAAAAAGTTTCCTGACTTTCTGCATTGAAGGATGGTCTTTGGATTGTAAGGAAAAATCTGACCGTTCACCCGTTTGAAGGGAGACTTAGCAGGGCTAGGTTTTTTATGGGAATTACTAATTTGTTTATTTTTCCAACACACGGCCTTCAAAAAACACAAGATAGATATTATCTTTAAAAAGCCCTTCATGCAAATCATCAATCACACTTTTAACCTGCAATTTGCACTTTTTTAATCATAAATATTTTTGTTTGGTGCAGGAATATGTGGCCCATTCGCTTTTAGACTGTTGCAATCACAGTTTTAACTCTTCGTTTCCTGCATTCTAAAACCCAAAGACAGTTTAAAAGCAATGCGTGCTTTCGTGCATCCGGAAAAGGAGGATGTTATTGTTGAGCCTTTAAGTTGTAGATGGAATTAGTGAGACTCAAAACAAGCCTCATCACAGCATGTCAAATCCGTTCTCCACTCTGCTGTTACGCATCAATTTCATGAACCCAAGTTAGCCACAGAATAACCTGCACATTTATTATACATGGCATAACCAATGACTGCTGATCGATTAATACATTTAGTTTAACTTTAATCCTGTGTTTAAATGTCTTATGGCACATTTTTGTAGACTCAGTGTGAGTCAAAGGTCCAGTGATGTTAGAACAGAATTTCCAACACAAAAGTGTTGGCTTGTACAGGTTTGTGTCGTACTGTAGATTCAACAAGGTGTTGGAAACACGATGTTAAACAGCGATTGGATTAACAGCGTTAAAATAAAAGTTGTTACTTTCTACCCTAACTGGTAATCCAACAAATGACTCTTTCAATCCTTACAAAGCCATTACAGTTACTGGTGATAAAATGCAGCATGTTACTAGGGAGAAACAACCACATAGTTTAAGTGATAATGATCGAGTGATGAAGACTAGAATGTCATGGCCGCCACAGAGACGTCGGTGTGGACCGCTACACACACAAACAACAGACTAAAGGGCTAAAAGAAACTCCTTCCTTTCTTTCATCCACCCATCCATACCTGATTGAATCAAAGTCAGAGTCACACAGGGGATGAGACACAGACTGGACAGGTTGCCAGTCCATCAGGCAACCAGAAGTAAAACAACCAGTCATGCTACAGAATGAATTGTTCGTTGCACTTTTGAGCAACTAGGTTTAGTTTTTACCGTGTTGACTCAAAGAAACCTTAAGTTGAAAAAAAAACAATTCGGTGCGCAAGTTTTTAAAGGAAAAGTTAAATATATTGAAGATACGTGATAACACACATCTTTAAGGTATATAAATCTCTCAAATCCAAGTCTTTTCCACAACGGTCATTTCAATAACAATTATGTAATAGTCAACTATAACCGCATGTGTTAACACACGAAGGCTCAAATTATTTGGGCCCGTGTCTGGACTGTTGTCAGTTCCTTGGAACACAGAGCCTAAGCGTGAACAGAGAACTCATGGTCACGGTCGCTGATGTTTTCTGCACACTCCCAGTTCTGCAGAAAACTTTCTGAATCCCGGTCTGCATCCTGTGCACACTACCCAGGTGACGGATCAAAATATTTTCTGTGATGAGAACGCCTCTGACACGGTCAATCTCATGGTGTCCAGTAACTGTGCAAATGGTCAACCTCAGGCTCTTCCCTCCCCCACCAGGAACTCCAAAGCCAGTCGGAAGACACCCATATTGGTTTTGTTATCCATACTGACAATAAACCCAGTCGCAAACACTGGTTTGTATGATGAAAGTGGTCCACAGGAATGAGAGCGAGAGAGATAGAGAGATTGTGTGTGTGCGATTCTGGTGTCATTTCAGTACTTTGACTGGGGAAAAAGCAGTTCAAATGACACACATGAGAATAATCCAACAGTATCTCTTATCTCTAAACCAGAGCCTCATTACAAATCTGTGCAATTATGGAAATAAAACCTGATTTACTACAAACATTTCTATTAATTCTGAACCATTAGTGGATATTTTAGCGTCACTGTAAATGTTTTCCCTTTCTAATTCAGTACAGACTGTCATCTATAATACAGACAAAAACATGCTGAGCAGACAGGACCTTCCGGTTCACAAGGACATTGCTATTAGATGTTTCTTTGCTGTTGTGCTCATTCTCTGTCACTGTCAAAAACAGACAAAACAAAAGATCCTACTGGTTGTAATCAGCATCTGAATGAGCCAGAATGAGATATTTTTCCTTGCATACAACAGACTTGATTGTAGTTCACAGTGAGTCACTTACATGAAGTTGTATGAATATTGCTCACACCAAACCAGCAGGAACAAATGGTTCTCAGTAAGCAATCTACACTAAGAGCACAGCAGCAACACAGATTCATCGATAAATTCAATTCAACCACTTGGATTCTGATTGCATCATTTTCATTCAGAACTTACTCGCATAGGAGTATCCCATTCTCCAATCCTGCTCGGAAATCCTTGTCACCAAAACATCTTCCTGTGACAGCCTACAGATGGAACAAGAGGAGCAAGTTAGGGTGGAAAGGGTTTCAGATCAAAAATAGAACATGAGAAAATTACTTGAGATTCTGTTTACGGTCTACACAAACAACCTCTGCAACCGGAAAAACGAAACTAAGGAATAAAAACGAGAGCAGCAACCTTTATCAACCCTTTCACTCCTTTCCTTAACAGTAAAATCCTGCGAATTGTATGAAGAGGTGCACAAACTGTAGCCACCGTGTATCAAGTCCTTCTCTGGTTAGCGGCACTAAACACTAACAAGCTTGACATAAGCCGTAATCATCCCAACTAAAAGGCTCTGGCAGGCTAATATGTTGTGACAGGGGATTTATCGGGTAATAGTTGCTTAGACCCTCTGAGGAGGAGAAGTTGCCAATCTACTTCCATGTGGGTGAAATTTCTTGAACACAGTGACACAAAAATTTTGTCATAATGAAAGTTTATTATGATATATTTTTTTGTGGGTGTGGTCATGTCAATTTTGTCTTATTTTTTAAATCATTTTTAGATTGAATGATTTTAACTGTTGTGTGTGTAATTTGCTTGATTCTCAACCATCCAATATATCTTGATCTTATAAAAATTTCTTGAACATGAAAGTTCAATATTTCAGTAAAAAAGTCTATCATTGGCTGAGCTGCACATGCTCTAAGTGTCCACAAGTTGGTGCAAAGACGAACACCAACAGTGATTTGGCCCAACTTCCAAAAATGTGCTGCAGCATGACTTTAAAGAGAAGGCCCACTTGAGATCCATTTCTTCTCACAAACATTGGACCTCATTTGGTCATAAAAAGAGAGGACCCCCCTCTTTGGTCTGCTAAAAGCCAAAGCAATTACATGATTAAATTTCCTGGGTTTTTCTTCAACATTTATTTGCACAGCTGTTGGGAAAAGGGTAGAAATGCAGAGTGTCTGGCATTGCTGCTTGTCTGTCAGTTCTTTGACTGTCTGGGGAGTCTGGGCCTGCTACAAGAGAAATGTACTGCTGCATGTCAATAACTAAGCCAACAGTGGGTCTCATTTCTGTAAGAAGAGCTGCATTTTGGTCTTTGTCTCTCCAAAGCAGAGAAAAGAAAGCAACACAAATTTTCTGCGTAAGCTGAAATTCAGCAATTACAGCTCTGACCCGATTTGTAAAACAAAGAAGTGTGAGTGGTGCTGACAGCGAAAACGTATGGTGTAAAGACTGCATGTAAGAAACAAAAGGCCTTGCAGTTTAAACCCACATTAAATGTTTACTGCAATAAATCTATTCTAGAAAGGAGCTTTATATCTATTTATATACAAATAATTTGATCAAAACAATACATTTTAATTCAAAGGCTCAAAGCTAGGCAAGTTTAGCATAAAAAGATATATTTGTATCTAACATGGAGCTTGGATGTTTGCTAAAAAGAAATAATAACAATAATAACATAATTTGGGTAGTTAAAGGACAGACAATTTCTTCACACTACACTTCACAAGGTTGCATGGCAAAACACTTAAAGTCAAATCATATTTTTCCACACTTTTTAATAAATTCAAACAAATTTAAGATTCATGGATGAAAAAATATTGATTATGCTGGAAGAAAACATGGCAAGCCGGTGCCACCTGATTGCTCTCATCTTCAAACTGGCTGGACAAATATGTTATCTCGTGAGCCAACAGTGAAAGCAAGATGACTGGAAAATATATTCCAAACTAAATATCCCTTTAAAAATATGCAGACCAGTAGAGCTGCTGTTACTACACATTTATATTAACCAGTTACCAGAGTTGGTTTAAAGTTACTTCTCTGTTTACAGGCCAGAAGCATTTTACCTTCTCCTATAGGGATCAACTCTTCCACTGATCATGAGGTTTAGGATTAGCAGGTTAGAAAAATGAAGAGGAACCATTATTCATATCAAATCTGTCTCCAGACCATTGACAAAGAGGGGGCTTGTAAACTATTTCTTCCTTCTTTTTGTGTATTAAATATTATGGACTAGAAGGACAGCACACTTCTTCCACAATTGTACAAATTCTTTCATCCTTTATAAATGTAAAATAATAGTTCAGTTTGTATGCATTGATGTGATTTATGTGTATATGTAAAAGTTTTTGTCTGCATGTTGTATGCCTATGTGTGTATACAAATTTGACTGTACTTAACAAAAAGGGTCCAAAAAGGAAAAGCAGCAGCTGTTGGCTGCAGCTAACAGGCATCCAAACAGAAAATCGTGAAAAAGAAACATGCATGGAAAAAGATGAGACATGGCCAAACAGTATTGCAAATTTTTCACCATATTCAATACATTTAAAATGTTATATACAGCCTCAGCTGGCCCAAAAGCTTTGGGTGCCAAGTACTCTCAAAGGTGAAGTCAGTTAACATTCCACTATTTGGGATACATGCGAATTAACATAAATTACACATTTTTCTTCTGGCTATGACAAGGTATGACCTGCAGAAAAAAGGATTTGGTTTTCTCATTATCTGGCTGCTCAGTCCGACACTGAATGCACAGCAGGTGAGAACAGTGATTCATGTCCATCTGTGGCTCTTAAGACGTGTTTTCCTAACATACAGCACAGAGCACATGAAAAACCTGTTTGACTAGAAATAAGCCCTTCCTGTAAAACATTCTGGGGTGTAAATAAGTTTTCGGAGACCCTTAGAATTTAGAAATGTGGGCAATTACAATTCTTCATGCACTATTTTGTACATGTATTTTTTGTTTTGTTGTTTTATTCTTTTGTACACATTCTACTACATGTTTTGCTTATATTGTACAGTGCTACATACAATGCACAAGTGTACTTAGAGAAGTGGACTGGACTGGATCAGATGTTTTCCAAATGCACAGGGTTATCTGAAACATTTATTTTCTACCACTGTTTAACATGAACTTGAATTTTTTTATGATCATGCATAAGTCATATAACATGTTATACAGTGAAAACTAACTGCATTGCCCTGTACTCAGGTGGGAAGTTAATAGCAGGAAGAACCATACTGACAGAGAAAAAACCAGAGGTAAAACTGCATGTTAGAGCTACAGTGGGAGATATTTTGTAGGGCTCGAGCGAAATGCTTCCTTCCCGATTTTATTCTCTTACAATTTTTCTGGGTGCCAATTCAAATAAAAAAACAGTTGAATATTAAAAAATAATAAATAAATAAAATAAAATAAAATAAAATAAATGTTTAAATTCTGTATTTTATTATTCTGTGCTAGCTAGTGCACCTAGCCGAGCTCTGGTTCTCCCTTCATTGCCTCTGTTTACATAGTGCTCCAAGCCTCTGAGAGCAGCCATTCATGCACAGAGAGGGGAAGGTGCAGAAGAGGTAGGCAGGTGAGTTTGATAGACAGATCATCATCATCCAATCTTTAGGGAGGTGAAAATGATTGGATGGTGGTTTTTCAGTCATGTGCATTCTACAGGTGACTAAATACATTTATTTTTGTGTAAAAGCACTTATTAATTGGGTGCAAACATGGTGTGAAGAGGAATTTAAGCTATAAAGATAAAACATGTTCCTGGACAATTGTTCTTGACCTCCCACCCCACCTAAAAGGATGTTCAATACCAACAAAATTAAGAAAACAAGACAAACTGTGATGCAACCAGCAGAAATTAACATAAATTAAAAAAATATAAATGATATTTCAAAACAAAATCTTTAATGGAAAGATGAATCCCACCAGAGCTGGAAAGGTCTGGATCTGAACGTGTTTAAACTACTGCTGGGTCATATGGGGGTACTCAATTATAAAAAGGAATGCGTTGCTTTTGTTGTTTTCAGAGGAATGTCCCTCACATTGTTTCACAAACAATTACGTGATGCTGGCTGCCTTTATTTTCCTCCTATTCACTTCATTTCCTTTGGAAAAAAGCCTCATGTCCAGACCAAAGTCATTCGCACAGATTCCTGTCTAGAGCAGCTATCACTGTTACTTCGGTGTTCACACAGAAAAAAAAGGCACTGTTGTTTTAGAAATGCATGAATGAAGTTTGCAGAATCAATACATTGCCAGATCCAGTTTCCCTGTGGGAGTTGCCCTGTGTGTGAATCCGAATTTTACTTTGATGAATTCAAAATTAATAATAATAATAATAATTTAAAAAAAAAAAAAAAAAAAAAAACAAGAGTCTCTTTAATTTTCTAAGATTACACAATTGTGTGATGTGATGTGAGGAGTCTCATCTACCATCAAAGCATATATAAGACAAAAAAAAATACTAAATATTTTAGTGGAACAATATTGGCAAGAAAAAGGAAAATCTGATTAAGGGCAGTCAGTGAAAAAAAACAAAAACATCTACATCAAAGAGCCATTCGCCAAACAGCAAGTTCATGACTGTAAGTGCTCACTTCCTATCTGACCCAAATTGCTTCCATCACCATCCACAAGACAAAACAGAAGAACAGCAGCAATCTCCAGGCATCGGAAAGCCACCTATAACATATTAATGACCAATAATTGAAGGTCTGCAGGCAGGTTGAGTGTCTGCCATGTGAGGAAATAAAACTGCTCGCTTCAAGGCCCCAGGCAAAGTATGATTAGCCGGTAGAAAAGTTGACAGCTGTGAGCTGGAGGGCTGGCGAACATAAACAGAAACATGTGCTTACATCCCACATGCCAGCTCTGCAGCCACATGCCTGCTTTCTAGTCAAACGCAGTCTCCTTAAAAGCTGGATGTCTTAAGTGTATTGCATAATCCTGACTGAAACCGACCGAGTTTAAGAATACGCGTAAACAGTCGTCTGGTTTACAGTCAATAATCTTGTTAATTCAACTTGGCAAGAGCTTAAACTGTAAGTGCTTCTGGTTCTGATAAACTGGACAAAAACAAGGGTGTGCATCTAGGCTGCTTGTGATACAAACTTAATGATATAAGCGGCAGGAAGAGAAACATTTTGCTGCTGCCTGATTGGAAACATCCAGTGTCTTTTCCTACAAAACCTTTCATTAGAATTTAAAGCTTTATTCTAGCACAGAACCAGTTACGAAACTGCAGACTTAAGCAAAATGTAAGAGATAAGATCTTCCTTTTTGGACAACAATGGGCAAAAATATTGAATCGGATAACATCTGAATGTTCATAAGGAGTTCCCCTTTAACTCATGGGGATTTAAAAAGTTCAACAAATGGTCAAGAATGGCATCTGTCTATGATCAGTCATCCGAACTTTTTCAAAAGCGGCCACCATTGCTTCCCCTGTGGGGATCTTTTATTGTGGCTGTGTGGACTCTTTGCTCTGTGCTCAGTGTGCCGACTGTGCAATGTTTAAGGGGAATGGGAAATGCAATCCAAGGGCAATCTGAGAGAGCTAGAATGAAAAATAAAATGTAAAAAAACATGTTTGCATCAGTGGATTTACCTTTTGGTCAAGATCAGATACTGTGTATTCTTTCTCCTTTTTTACGTAGCTTAAATCAATGTCAGACTATATGTAAAGTAATTTCAAACAAATACAAATAGTAGCTACAAAAGTTAGAAACCTCTGTTTGACCAGACAGCTTTAAGACAACTGGAGACAATGTACTGTACATATTCTACCTCCTTAAATAATCACAGCATGCATCACAAGGCTTCCATGATTTGTCAGATATTTCATGAGATTTGGTCAAATAAATGATCAGGCCTCCAAAGTTGTTTTTTAAATCTTATCTAGAATTTCCTAAAACAACCTGGACAGTCACAGTACATCCAATCGAGAATATTAATTGGGGTAAGCGTGTGAGGAAAGCATTATCTCTGTGTCAACTTTAACCAAACATTAATGCCCTAAATAGCCCATTTTGTTAGACTTTAACATCATAAAAAGACTTGTTATGTTTTTTTTGGGCTGGGTTGTTTTGTTTCGTCTTCCTTTTGGCAGGACTTGAAAAGGATTTCTTTGAGGTAGCATCTGTGGTTTTTAGAGCAACAGAGCCAAGTTGGATCCACATGAGGGCTGTTGCTCAGACCAGAATCAGTGAACCTACGAATATTGTGAAATAGGGATCATCATATGTAATAACAGCTGATAGGAAGTAATGACCAGGATATTGTGTAGTTGAAGTGCAGTGAAGCATGGCAGTCTAATCCCAGAGCAGAACCACAGCTTCATACTGTATGTAAATATATTTATCCCCATTTGATGACAGCAGACTATTTAGTTTAATCCACTTTGAGAGAGGACCTATTTCCATAGAATTGTACTGGCTAATATCTTGAAAGACCACCGGTAAGAACAAGAAAAACTTTCACCATCAAAATAAATGATGTATAATTCTTAAAAGCATTCAGCTACAGAAGTATTAGATCCTCCCTAACGGAATACAGCCCAAGAAAATTATGGGAGGGACAGGATGTTATGCAAGAGCTTCACCACAAGTTTACCGTTCACACTTCCAACCACGCTCAAAAGCAAGGAATAACGTTGATTTTGTGAACAGTCAGGTTGAAATGAAGACATTTCTGTTATTCCTTAATCTATACTTCATTTAAGAGGGAATTCAGCTCAGCACCCATACAACTGTATGCACTAGTTTTCATGCAGCAATATAAGCTTTCTACTGTCTCATTTTAATCAGAGAAGCACAAATGTTCCCAGGCACATGGTGGATCCTGTGAGAGTCATCTGGCGTGGGAAACCTTACACAACCCCTGATTAGTCATGAACTGCTCCTACTCAGCAAGACACATTGGTTTCATCTGAGCAGAAGCTTCATAGTATTTTCATGCTACGTTCAAGTTGCTGTTGAACACTTTAACTGCAATCACATTACAAAGAAATACTCGAAAAACAACCCTGATAAGCTGTAAAATGATTACCGGAAAAAATTCATGGTCAGGCATAGTCACAGGCCGCTCTCAGACTTGCATTGTGGAAAATGTGAAGTCCATCCGCTCTTTAATTGAAGTTGTCTTTTCAAACGTATTTCTTCCTCACAGATTTTTTTTTACATCCTGGCTACGTTCAGATATGGCGAAATGTTCTTATCCATACGTCGATGGATAAGTCGTCTTTGTGTTGTGACTTGATTTTATTACATTATTTTAATAAACAGAAAGTTGGGATTTTACTTCACATCTAGAATAGGAGGGAAAAGGGGGGTAAATGTGTTGGTTTTTGTGTGCCTGTGTGTTCATGCCTCTGTAACTGTGTGAGAGGGAGACTGCAGGAAAGCATGTGTTTTTAATAATGTAATGTTTGAAGGCTTTTATGTAAAGTTGTTCTGATACCAGTATCGGAAATGCCTCTGATACTGCCCCAAATTCTGGTATCGGTATCAGCGAGTACTGGAGTTGAGGCACCAATTCGATCCATAATTTATGAAAAAAGGTATCTTTTTACTGATTAGCTCTATTACTGTAGCTCTGACACATTTCTTCTTCATTGTTCTTAAGACAGTCTCACTGTGCAGCCGATAGTAATGATGTCAGCGGTGTGGCAGAATTTCACACTGGATTCTCCCACCAGCAAGACTGCATCTGAAGATAAATGTCTTCAGTTTGTTTTCATTCATGTTTTACAGAGTTTAACCTGAGCCAGGCCTTATCACAATGCTAATCATATCACAGTCATGCAAGTGTAATATGACAATTTGTTTTATAATATAGTGGTATTGATACTTGATATCGGACGATACCCATAGCACAAGTATCGAAATCGGGAAGAAAAAATTATATCGGAACATCTCTACTTTTATGTATAAAATCTTTTTTTATTGTGTAAAGCACTTTGAGTTGCCAAATTCCATGAAAAGTGCTTTATAAATAAATAAAGTTGGAAGTAATATACCGCAACATTTCCGCTCTTATTACATGGGTGCTAGCCAATAAAATACCTGCTTCAGCTATGAGGTGAAACTGTGGAATGTCTGAATGCAGACGGTACAAGATAAAGTTTGCAACATTACCGCTTTTCAGAACAAGTCTGAAAGAGGATATACAGATATAATTAACAATACCAGGAGGAAGATATATCTGCCATCAGCAGCAATGTGCAGGAACACATTTCTCCATGGAGAGCCGTTTTCAGTGTCACACCTTCGTCTGTGGAGACCAGCCGACTGTCTGTCAACAAGAATGGACTTAGACCTGAATAAATGTCTGCGTTTGTGTTAGAAATGTAGAGACCAGACCACACAGACGTTTAACACACATGGCTAAATTCTCAATTTCAATGTCATCTTAAGCCTAAATTAATGTCTGAAAAACATTCCATGAGGTATATAGGTCTACTGTAGACAGAGTGATTTCGTATGAAAGCTAAATACCCCAGACAATGACATCTGATTTACTTGAGCTAATGGGTTTTGCTTTTGACACAGTTTATTCTCAAGCAAGATCATTTTGTGTTAGTTGATCTCACCCTTACAAATGACATAACATATGTCAACGTGTGGTCAAAACCTGAGAGTAAAAATACCGCAAAGTAATTAAAAGGCTTCAAAGAAAAACCGTCGTGAACGTTGCATTCTTCTCCTTACTATTTGACCAGTGTAGTAGTGTTATTTATTTTGTCTGAAACAACATCATTTCAAATGCAGCCTTCAGTCAGACTAGGATCATAATGCAAAGCTTCATGGTGTGGTGTTGACATTAAAATTAACTTTGTGATGACCAACTTCAAACAAATTGAGCTGTTTTTGGGTAATTTTTCCATGTTCATATGTAACAGTGAGAAAATGCAGTTTTCCCTAACCTGGTTAAAGCCTGAGGCGTGTTAAGCTGCAACCACCTGGCAGAACATCACTGATAAGCCACTAAAGAAGCAGCAAATAAGGGAACAGAGGAAAGCTGGGAGTTTGGCTTTATTGACAAATATGTACTACTGTTTTGTCTGAGAGTAATCACTGACGTTTGTGGTTTAATTAATCGCTTATTCACAAAAAATGTTCAATGATAGAAATCACACTGATTAAGATCATGCTTAAAAAGCCAAAGTTTAAAAGGGACCACCTTTTTGTGCAAATTAATGCAAAAAAGCAATACCTACACGCGAAACGGCTGTGGATCAGGAGGTTGTCACAATGTGTTAATGCAATAAACAGTCACATGTACACTAAAAGAAGACAACACATCCAGCTAGCTCCTCTGTGACAATAATTCCCACAGACAGGGCTAAATGGAGTAAATATGTCTCTAATGAAAAAAGTTTTTTTTTGTCACACGCCATGTAATAGAAGCACTGTCACAATTTTCAGGTACTTGTAAAAAAATAAAAAAATTAGATCCCAAACTGATCTTTATGCAATCTTTCATTTTTAAATGTGAACAGAGAGAAGACAAAGGCTCCAAAACAGAAAATGAATTTGTGGAATGGAATAACTTTGTTGACATAGACTGAACATATGGGAAACTTGCACTGTCCTTTTTTTGCTGGGCTTAGACAAAAAGCTACAGCTATTTAACTGACACTCCTTTCACTAAGGTAGAGAACTATAGCACTTCATGCAAATCTGTGTTTAAGGAAAAATTGTATATCCAACCCACACAGTTATACGCATCTATTAAATATATATCTCATATTTTCCAAAGGTTAAAACGACAGTGAAAAATTCTGCACCTTTTTTAAAAAGAAATATTAGCAAATCAAATGCAAAACGTGTGGTTAGTCTGTTTAATCATTCAAAGAAGTCAAACACAGTGATACAAGTGATACAAAAAAACCTCACAAGCATGTCTACAGTATATTCCAGTGGTTCTCATTGGACTTCAAAAGACACTTTTATATTTGGCTGAGAAATTTCTTCTTGCTTTGTGCTTGTTTTCACTTAGGAGATGAAAAGCTGAAAGAATGTCAACTTTTTTATCTGAGGAAGCTAGAAATTAAAACAGTCGGCTTTCAAGTATATCCAAAAAAAGCAAGCACATTTAATTCAAATAAATCAAATAATTTTTTGATTAATTACAGTACTTAACATACTTTGCACCTCATTATGACTAAATATATTTAATTCTGGCAACCCCCAACACACTGATGCAAAGAGCGCAGTTTTCAATAGCTTCCCATTATTAGGCTTTAGATAAAACTCCAAATGTTGTCATAGATTAACCTGAGATTTTTCAGGTCATATTCATTTGATGTTGCTGAGAAGTTCTAAACAAATAAAGGAACACCACTGAAAGTTTGTCTTACTGTTTTATTTATTGCAAAATGGCAATAGCTTAAACACGAACACCACACTCTCTCACATTGCTGGTTCTCTGATCTGATGTATTGTAAATGTAGCTGTGAATGGGTGTGAGCTGTTTGCAGGAACACTGTGCAAAAGTCAACAATCTTTCAATGTGAATTTGAGTTTCTGCATAATACTATAGTCATTTAATACATAACCAAATTCAACACCTGTCATTTAAAGCAGAGATTTATCCATGTAAAACTTGTTTTACATAGATAAATGATGTTTAACATGTAAAACTTGTTTTACATGTTAAACATCCCACTGCCCCAGAGGCTTCATTAGCCCCTCCGACAAAACAAGACAACTTTCAAGCTACTGAAATGGCCTAGCCCTAAGCTAAATGTTGGTATTCCAGTCAGCCCATCCCATTTCCACCCTGATTAGACAGAGGAACAATGTTTTAGTTGTGGATTAGCTCCACTCCTGGACCCCATTGGTGCTGTTCTCCTCCACCCCCCAGTCACGCAAACATTTTTGCCCCCGAACTCTCTCCTTGGGGCTGAAAGGACTTCTTGGCCAGAGGATGGCTTGGCAGTAGCAATGGAATAAAAGGTATCAAAGATTAACAGTGCTTTACACCCAGAAAGAGACACTTTTTAAAACTTGGCTTTAAAGTGTGACTTTGTAGATAAAATGTAGAAATTCAGTGTTAGAGCAGAATTTTATCATTAAACAGTAAACCTGTTGTATTTGGAAATGTAATTATAAATACACCATCTATAATAGGTCTATAATTTCTCATAAATGTGCATGTCTAAAAAATGTCTATCTGCCTCTCAACATTCTGAAGGATCACTTCATCCATCTTATTTTTTCTCTATATGAAAACAATATCCTAGTTTCTAAAAAGGTTATAAAACAGATTTTCTGAGAACTACAGTACAGTCCTTATTTATAGTTCTTTAACACATGCATAACCTGTGCATTCAAACCAGCCATTCCACACGTCTCCTACCTACCATTTTAGTGACAACCCCCCACTAACCAAAACTCAGATCGGGAACAAAGAACCTTGGTGTCGATGCTGGCCCTCTGACCTGAGCTTACTAAGCAGCCTGGTTTTTCCAGAGGCCTCCCCTAGTCTCCAATATCCTGCCTGCTACCGTTTTCCTGAGGCTGAGAGCAACTTCCAACCAGTGGCCACACTGGGAGTCAGACTGATAGACAAGCAGGCACCCTGATCTTGACCTGGTTGACTGGACATGTTTAGTCGATCACGTTATAATAAGGAGCCCATTTAGGCTTATAACTTTATACATTGATCGATCAATCAATCACTCAATAGATGGATAGATAGATTTGTTCTATCCACTAAAAATAGACAATATCTCTATTGTTAGTTGTTTTGACCAAATTAAATATGTTGTTGTTCTATAGACTGACACGATGCTGTGCTAAAATGTGAAATCACAAGGGTACCATGCATATTTGATCAATGCTCGTCCATTTCTCCTTTTCCTGTAACCTGAGCATTAGGCTGCAATATTTAGCAAAATGAGCATGCTAACAGCCAAGTGTTCAGCACTGTCTCCAGGCAACAGACATTCATAAACACAAGAATTACAGCAACTAAATTCCTTTCTGTGGTGTCATTTTAAAAGGAGGAGGTCTGTACTACACACCAGCCAAAACAAACCGAAAACACTTCCAAACTTTTGATGTGATAAAATTTCCCTGCTTGGTGGTGTCCGTGTTCAGACATGCCTCTTGTTCCAAAGCTCGGTCCACAATAAGACTAATCAAGAGCTTCACTGACATAGTGGATCAACACCAGTGCACAATGGGGATTAATCAGCTAGTTTACAACTTCATTTCTCACAAGTGTTGAATATTTTAGACACTAATGGTACCACCAGCATGACAATGATCCACATCCACTTAAGAGGTAAAACAACACACATTCAACAACAGTCTGGTATCCAAGTTCAACATATGAAGCTACTAGCTTCATCAAAACACACGCAGAAGGCTTTGTCAGTCATTGCTCAAAGACCAGAAATATGAAAGATAAATGGAAAACAAAATATTCCTGATAATTAACCATCACAGGTCACTTGAATATCCCATCCTTTTATTGCATATGTTAAGTATGAAACATGTAGTTGTAAATCAAAAGCTTTTAAAATGCCCAAATAATCCACAATGTGTTACACAATGTCAAAGCTGCTTTGGAGACATTAATGAAATTACATTTCAGATCAAGAAAATCAATCATACATTACATGCCATGAACAAAGCATCTTACTAAGATCCACTGCAGCATAACACTGCACATAGAGGAATCATTTCAGATTCCTGCAGTTAAAGGCACTATGAGATATGGAACACTCCCTACCTTCTAAACCAGGTATGTCAAAGTCAAATACACAGAGGGCCAAAAAAAAAAATTGGCTATAATCCGAGGGCCGGACTGGTTCAATGTTTATTAAAACATATTGAAATGATTGCACATAGCCTATTGAACCAACACCTAACACAGTGTATTATTTAGTGATTAAATGAATAATCGAATATTTTTTATGGCTCTGTCAGTAAGTTAAAGGGAAAACATTTTTCAGCAGGCACACAGACAAGAACAAACTGCCTTCAAAGAAAAATCACATGTCCTGTACATTAAATGAATAAAGTAATATTTTCTTATGGCTCTGTCAGTAAGTTAAAGA
>JAVQJG010168979.1:0-17385 GCA_036024015.1 Craterocephalus amniculus
TTAATAGATCAGGCGAAAAATGTTTTTGTAACTATACATCTTCTTCAGAGTGCGGTCTCGTGAGATGAGATTTTATGAGAAGTACAGCTTTTGCGCTACACACCATGCAATGGAAACACTGGCATTTCGCAATTGAACTTTTTCGAAATTTCAAGAATATCGCTTTTATTTTGCGAAAAAATGTAATAGAAACGCAGCTTTTTATCTGCATAAAAAAGCAGTTTTTATTGTTCATGCTATTTTTTGTTCTAACCTGTTTTGTTTCTTCATATGTACTGTATATACGTTTGCACTTTGAATTAATTTTTTCTGTAAAGTGCAATATAAAGTTTGATTAAATTAGATTTAAATTTGTTGTAATTGTTCTCAGACTCCATCCATGCAGAAAACAGCCTCACAGTGTCATGAGTTTTAAATCAAGAAGCTCGGGAATATATGGAGTTAGACTCTAAAGATGAAGGCCAGCTAGCAGAAATGGCGCATCAACAACAGTATGAAACTGTTTGTATGGTGTGTGTAAGGCGCTTGTCCAACTCTGTGTCCAAAATGCCTTTGGCAATAATAGGTAGCAACTACTAATTGGGTTTATTGGTGGTTCTGCTGCAGGTACTTTGCTGTTGTAGTACCTACTACATTAAAGGCAAAACAATGGCATTTAGTTAAAAAAGAAAAAAAGATCTTCTAATCCTTTTTTGTGCCAGGGGCTGATTTCTTCCCCGCACAGAGTCAGAGTTTTAACAACAGTGCTTTAGTTTCTTTTGTTATGAAACCACCACTGTGATGAAATTACACTCATCTGCTTGCCTCTTGTCAAGTGTTAGTTAAAAATGTGTGCATGATTATCAGCTTTAAGCTTTTTGCCCTGTCCTCAGCATAAGCAGAAATGGGCGAGGGGTTATTAAAAAAGGTAGCGCGGGATAAAACATTCTGCTGCCTCCTGTTTCCTCCTGCTTCCTCTCATCCCTTTCCTCTGTTGGGGCTGCTTGGCATTATCTGCTGGAGCAGTTGCTCTGAGGAAGAAGGCAAACTGTCCCTCCCTTCCTCCGTCCAGCCTCCCTTCACTGCCACCATCCTTCCTTTTCCCCCAGTCTCCACAGAAGAGAAACCAATTAGAAAAAGAGAATCTGTTAGTTTGTCTTTGCTTATTCTGATTAATAGAAAGTTCCCCGGCTGTTCTGATATTAACACATTCCCAGAATCTTTGTTCTGCTACCAGCATGAAGATGGAAATCTTCTGAGTGGTGATACACAAGCTGCCTTTAATTGCAGGGTTTAAAAAAAGAAGCTTTTTTGTTATTAAGTAAAGTTACTGGATGAGATAGAAATCTTTATTTCTTTTCTTTTGTTTCTTTGGCTCTGTTTTTTTTCCTCTAATAAATTAAGAAGCTACATCAGATGAAGCCACTCAAATTTGTTAAACAACCCTAGTTTATTCACAAATCAGTAGTTACAAATAAAAGAAAGTTAAAAGAAAGAGATGTAAAACTTATCCCACTCAGTTTCAGCTTTTCCAAAGTTTTTATAATGAAATAAAGGGAAATTATTTTGTAATAATTTCTTTACAATGTCATTGCCTTATTGTAACGGTTACACAACAAAATACTTACTGCATCAGCAGATTAAACATAAATGAAAATAGTCAAATGAATGTTGAGTTCTTTATGGATTTTTCAAACCCTTGATAATTATTATACATATTTATTTATTTGTATCAATTTATTAGATATATTTAATCATATTTTATTCTATTCCAGTCTGTTTGTTTTTTAACTTAGTTTTTTGCTGTATTTGTTATCATTTCAAATAAATTAAATAATTATTAGATTAATCATTTTGGTTCTCCAGTCCCACAATTACAACTTTTTATTTTAGGCACTATTATGCTCAGACTAAAACCTGTATGCCAGCGGATTCTGCTCTTTCTTTTAGTGTTTAAAATCAATGACAACATCAGACAGACTCTTACATCATTTGAAGCGAGGCTCAGGCACTGATACAGCAGGGAAGTTTTATATAAACAGTTAAAATACAGTAGTGTCCTATTCAGTATTCCCAATACATTATTCCTTTTTAATTTAGAACTTTGTTGGACGGGATACCATTTAACTTTTGACCCAAATATTAGTCTAACATGAGTAATAATGGATGATTTCTGGGGTCAACGTACAGTGTTTGACATGTGTCAGTGTGCCGAGGAGGGCTGTGCTCTTCATAAACCAGACATTGTAACAATCCAGGGAAGGATTCTCTCACAGGATCCTGTTTTGTGCTACTTTTTCCTTTTTGATTGAAAGTTTGTCGCGGATGAACAAAGAAAGAATTATCTGAGAAGAAGAGGAACAGAAAGCGGGAAAGGGATTGCTCCAGAGGAAAGACACGAGTAGACCTTGGCAAAGAATTCACTCGTTGGAGTCTGATGAAAAGGCAGTGTGGATGCGAAACCCACTCTGTTTGCTTTAGTATTATTTGACTGGTTTGTTAGCTTGTTGCCCGTTGTGCAAATTTACCAAAATGCTGAGACCTTTTTCTCAAATTTCTTCCAGCGTTTATTGAAAGCAATAGCAGTAAGTCCTGATGAGATGCAGAATGAACTTTTTTTTGCTGTTTAATTGAAGCTAAATGTGGCTAGCTGAAGCTAATCGGCCATAGAGCATAGCTAATGTGAGTCCCTAAACATTTCTCACTAGTGAGGCTTGTTTGTATACAATAAAAGCATTTCCTGTAAATGTATTTCATGCAAATATCAAAGTAGCAACAGAACGATTAGCAGGCACAGTTTAGTTTTATGTTTTTTATTCACTGTTCAGTAGGAAGCAGGACTACTCTAATGACTCATAACCTGAGAGCTAATGCTGACATTTTCATAGCAATAAGTTATTGACATGAAGATTTGCCTAAGCTGTCATTTATTGTAATGTTTTTTGGCCAGTTTTTGCCTGAATTCTTGAATACAAATTACTTTACTGTAAGCTTGTCAGAGTGGGATGCAAACACAAATCCAATACATGGATGGAGGCTTTTTCATTTTTCATTTTCAGTATTTTGTGGCCTGTGGGATGTTACTGGTTTAGTCCCCCTGGTGGCCAAAGGTTCCACAGTATCCCTTTTTAGTAAATTAATGTGGTTTATTTAGTGTTTTTTAAAAAAAAAAGGTTGTAAGTATTGAAGTACAGATACTATGTTATTTTTCATGTGTCTTTGCAGCACATATTCTCCAATGAAATTTAACATTTACCCAGTAGATTAAAACACAGTTGTACTTTCTATTCGTGGTGGTTGATTTTCTTTAGTTTTAATTTGGGGTGTAGAGATCAACTGATTGCCACATCAGGAGAAGTGTGTGTACATGGACCTTATCCAATAAACTTTTCTACAGATCAAAAGGGTGCTGGAAAACTTTCATAAGGTAATTAACTGCAAAATGCATTCATGCATGCTAAAACTCTTTTATTGGAAATAGCAACTGGATTCATATATTTTCATCAATGACATTTACAGATGAAAAAAATCTATGTTATAATCTGGACCAGCAGCTACTGAATGGAATCATACAGTATATACAAACTGTTCAACTGAATCATACCCACATATTGGCATAATAATCTAATAATATTAGGAGATACATAAATCATCTTTAGGTCTTTTGTTCACTTGAAATTTTGCCTTTGTTTTCTGGTTTTTAAGATATTTTTAGCATAATTGTGTATTTTTGTTAAATAAATATCAGTTTTAGTTCACATGGACGAGTTGGGAACATCCAGAAAATTATGCTCCCTTAGCACATGACAGGCACAACACCACTCAGCATAACTAAACATCCAAGAGGGAACATTTTGTGTCACTTCTGTGACAAGAAGAGTCAGTAACTAGCTGCATAGATTACTGTGAATTATACATAATACAAAGGAGAGTCACAGAAGCCTTTTGATTCCCACTCAAGACTTTATTAATGTGAACTGTTTCAAATTTCTGATTATGAGAGCCATTCTCTTGATTTTACTAAGAGGTTCTGCAATGAAATTGGTGGAAGGCTTCTGTGTAGTTGTTCAAACTCTGACTGTAAGGAACAAGGTGCTATGAAGACAAGCTTCTCATGTTTATCACGTAGGCCTCTACCATGCAATTTAACAGTTATTTAGGTCAAAGATTAGATTATAATTTATTTGCATTCATTTATGAGTCCCCTGCTGAGTCTAAATTATGTTCCTAACATATCATTGTTTTAAAGCAATGAGTTCTTCTGCAACACCTAATAGCACTTCTGGGGCTGTGCGTTAATGCATGAATAATCTAATCACTGAATCAATGAATCAATAGATTTACGCTTCATTATCATTTTGCATTGTGCGCTGGTGGAGAAAAGCCTGACAGGTTCTTTAACAACCTTCCTGTTATGAAGGACAGCGTTCGGGCACTGTGAGATCTACCTCAAATTACACAAAACCCATATTCTCCTTTGGCTTTGATTTCAGGGTAGACACAACTCAGCATAAAATGAGTAATTAAAAATTATTTTAAAAAAAAAATGGTTTGAACCGACAGAGTCAAAACCTTTTACACATAAGTCCACCGTGGCATGCAATGGTTGTTAACATTGGTTAGCCTTGTGGGGGCTCCAGGGACCACTTGAAGCGATGAGTTATCCTTGGTGCTAAGTGCTGTGAAAAGCTCTCTGTAACAGCAGTTAGTGTCATGCTGAGTTCTCAAATGGATCTATTACTAATTATGATTATACCTCATGGAAATGACAGAATAATATAACTACAATAACACGTCAGGATTGACATACCCTTTCGTTGCCATGGTGACACCATTAAACGACGTAATCAGCAAAGAATTTTGTATGAAGAAAGCAATGAAATGAGTAGAATGAATTCATGGCTGTGCTTTCTTCTATCACTGCGTCTTTTTATGGATATAATTTAATCACAAGTCTTCCTAACACAAGTGAAAAATTTGCAAATATACTGTACCCCCAAAATCACTGCCTGTAGTGACTATTCTCTGATGTTTATGAATGTGTCAGCTTTTGGAGTTTCATCCACAAGCATGAACTAAATCTAAAATAGCCATAGCTAAATATGCTTTGAACCATAAATAGGACCTGGAATTGTACAAATGTAGCTGCTCACTAGTTAAAACTACTGATAGCAATTAATTCTGAACCTGTGTGAAGTAAGGAAGAGGGCAATGCTGAATAAAATGTGAACGGAAAATAAAACAGACTAAATGCAAGGAGTTGAAAGACATAACTCTTTTTTTTAAAAGTCTGAACACATAATAACTGTAATCCATATAAACTCTTGTTTCGATTAAATCTCCTTGAAATGGGATGGGCTTCATTTGAAAATACAGACATCACTGCACCAGTCAGGGTTGGTGACATTTGAGACTCTACAACCATTTCATGGGTTGTTCAGCTACTGTCAATCAAATGTTCAAATTCCAGTTCATTTACAGAGCACATTTAAAAGCAACCTGCATTGGCCAACATGGTATTCAAAGTAAATATGTAACAAGAAAAAAGCACAACTAAAAACCAATAAATCAATTGACAATCAAAAAGGAAAATTTCTACTTGAATTAAATTCAGTGAATATGAATGTGTGTTTCAATGAAGATTTAAAAACAGTAGGAATTGAAGCCTTTCTGATGTGTCAATTAAACTGGTTCCACAGTTTAGGAGCTCCAACTGGAAAGACCTGATAAAATCTGGTTACTAGCCTTGACGTCATCATAACTAAAAACAGATGATTAACAGATCTGTGTGATCTGGAGGGTGCATAAGGTTGTCAGACAGATACACAGGTGCCTCCTCATTAAGAGCCACTTCTTTTGATTTTTTTTTTAAATCTTTCCTAAAAGAGACAAGAAGCCAACATATGATGAGTAACAATAAGCAAGTTGGGGTTTAATTAAAGCATGACTCACCCTTTCAAAGTGCTGAAATTTTCAAAGTTACTGTATTTCACCTTCAATAAAACCTAACTTAAACTATAAATAACTATGTTTCTTAAAGTAACATTTGAATCAAACGTCACACTAAAATCTTCATTATTTGGATTTTTATTCGGGGCTCCAGGCTACCCAAATCTGAAAGAACATGAACTGCTGTGGTCAATGGGGCAAAAATCACACTCCAGGTTTCTCTATGTGGAAGCTGAGGAAGTTTAGTTTTAGTTTAATTTTCGTTTCTTTAAGGCAAACAAACTGTGGTTTTAATGAAAATGAATGATTGCGCTGTAGCTGGAGGTGTATCTTAGTGCTGTCTGCAAATGAATGAAAAAACGTATCATGCTTTCTTAATACAGAGCCTATGTGGAACATGTAGATAGAAACTGACATTGCTCCAAGAATAGAGCCTTGAGGAACTCCACAGGTAAGAGGGGCAGAAGAGGAAACATTGCTCAAGGCTTACAGAGACAGGTATGACCTGAATCTAGATAAATGCCCTTATTGCCACTGTGCTCCAGGTGGGAGATCATGCTCCCATGATCAACGTGTGATGAACCCCCATGATAGTTTCCTCACCTGGTCCAACAATATGTTTACCCAATTTGTTATTCTTTATTTGGAGACATTGGATTTACAGTAAGGGTCAAGCTTGTGTGTAAGAGTATGTTTAGGTGTGTGTGCTTTGGTTTGCACAGTGATTATCTTGAGTGTGTGATTGCTTGTGTTTTAATGATGGAAAACTGTAGTTTTTATCATGTAAAGCACATTGTGCTGTTCTCATACATGAAAAGTGCTTTCTAAATAAGTTTTGTTACATTTTTGACCAAATGCTGCTTTAGGTTTAAAAGTAGATTAATAGCCAAGTACTCTGTAAGTCTGTAGCTAATATAAGGTAAACTTTTAAAAAATGACATTTCTGTGTTATGAAGAGCTTTGTTACCGGAGTGGGACTGAAACTGCATCCCGTGCAGTGATTATACAGCAGATTAGCCCAGTCCAACATGGAGTGTTAGTCTTTAAACAAAGCTTTACAAGTCTTTAGTCTTTAAAAGCCTTAAGTACGATTTAATTTTCTCTCTTTTTTTTTATCAAACACTTCATTGAGGTTCCAGGTTCCAAGCATTTTGATATGTTTTTGAACGAAACCGTCAAATAGTCAATATTTTGATTCATATTTAACATTTTAATTTAGGTTAATTTTCTTCAACAGTCAATGTGTGACATGGGAAGGATAAGTTATTACTTACTTGAAAGAATATATACTGAAGATGTAATGACATAATCTATGTAGTATGGATTATTCCCCAGCAACCTGTGACATTTTACATGAGTATGCTGAGTAGCATCACCTTTACCCTCCCCCCTATCAGCAAATCTATTAGTGATTCCGCCTCCACAGAGTATAAAATAAGACTTCTGTGCTTCTCATGTGACATCTGTCAGTCATGCATTTGATCTTTTGACTTCTGCATCCTGGTTGGATCTGATGGCATCAAAGACAACCTTTTGCTTTTGAAAAAAGACCAAATGCTTCTCAGTATGCCAAAAGTGTAAAATATTTAATTTGCACAAACAAAATTGTAATGTAAAACCCAATATGTTGCACAACCTTTTAGAACAAAAAACAATAATGATCTTCTCGTCATGTTTGTGTGTTTTTCTGAGTTTTGTTTGAGTTCTAGGTGTGCATCCACTGAGATAAAGTGCAGGTCTTGGTAGTCTAACATTGTACATTATAAGAGGCTCTCCCAAGAAACATAAATAAAAGTAGCTTACTTGGCCAACAAATTCAGATAAGCTTATTTCATTCCAGACAGTATTTATGATGCTGCATTTCATTTCACAGCCTGGAAGGAGCAGGGTATGGGGTATTTTAATACTCATAAGAGTGCCTTTTTCCCCCTTCCCCCTTCTTCCCTCTACACTTCTCCCTTGGCACTGCATCATCAACTGATTTGCCTCTTTGTGCTTGTAATGCACCAAAGCAGAGCACAGTGATGGATCACATCGGAGGAAAATGTGGAGATCAGAGAAATGAGCCATGGTGTCACACTTGGAGACAAGGCCTTATGTGACATCCTGTAATAATAAGAGCAGTTTACATGTTGAGAAAGAAATACACCACAAAGGGGTTTAAAAGGTCCACACTCCGCCACCTGCCGTATGGAGTAATGAGTATAATTTGAATCTGTAAGAGACGAATGGCTTACATTAGCATTGATGTGATTTTTCAAAATTTTCACCAACACATTGTCTATCCTCTATTTACACTCAGTAACAAATCCATTGTATTTGCCAGACCAGCTATGTGGGAGAATAAGGAGAGAATGGATAAGATGGAGAGGCAATACAGAGAAATTAGGAGGTAGGAATGAATACTGAAGACGGATAGAGGAGGGCGTAAACATTCACAGAAGGTTCAAAACAGTATAGAAGATAAGGAAAGGGAATGAGAGTGACAAAAGGAGAAAATATGACAGATGGAGGAAGCATAGTACATCTCCTGAGATTTAATAGCAGCATCCTGCCCTCACCATAGATCCTCCTGCCTACATCTCAATGAGGAACCATCTGTCATCGGCTCGTTACGTCCAACCACTTTTCCCTCACACTCTTGCCCTGCATTAAAAAAAAGCAAAACACAATGCAGAGAAAGAGTTGGAGGCAGCTATGGTAGATCTGACTTTGAAATAAGGGTGAACAGGCAAAGCAAAGCTAGACTGACAGAAAAAGTGTCAGGACTCTCACACTGCTGACATGCGCAATATGGACCCTGATCCGCAGTTAGATGTTGCGTTTCAGTGCTCCATGCTATACCTTCGCCTCCTCTGATGGCAGCTTGTGTGGTTTTGACAGTCTTGCACATGCACAGCATAACTTAACTGAAACTTCACGGACACATGAGAAACCTTCCCACATGCACAATGCAAATTTCAATCAAACAGACACGCAAAATCATGACTTGTTTTGATTAATAATTTCCCCCGTTAGGTCGACTGGGCAGAGTCTCAAAACAATCATTCCTGCCCTGATTAATGGCTTGCTCCAAGCACCGATGCATGCCAGCCGAGGTGAAGCTTCACGCTGGGAGAATTACGTGAGGATTTGTTGCAATCTGAGGGATTTCAAGCAGAGTAGGAAACTCAACTGAGCAAGAAAGGTTACTCAAAGTCTGTTCTCATATGGTTACATCAAAAGGGTGGAGGGTTCCCTGCAGGGATGGGATGATATGGAGGGAGAGATGAGAGTGCTAACTGACGTGATGCTGGTGAATGAAGCATTGAAGGGTTGTAAAAAAGCTTCATAGGTAATGTGCACACATACATAAATGGAAAATAGACCGACTAACAGGTGTATTACTCTTTTTGAAAACAGTGTTAATGACAGGAGGCAGTTTATTAACCAGAATGTATCCACTCCATCATTTCCCTCTTAAAATGCCTCATTAAACCCCCAACCAAAATTTTGCAAACAAGCTTTAAACAGTTTGCACTTGCTCTTTGAAATCACGATAATTAATGCGACCCGCTTGCCACCCGCGTCAACTCCAGTTTGCAAATGCACGGCGCAGATTTTACCAGTTCGTTGTCAATTAACAACTGCAGCAACACTCAAAGACACACGTGTGTGCACGTTTGCCTATAAAGTGTGTTTGTGCTTTGCAGAATGCAATAGCAATCCACCCTGACTTAAATACTTATAAGTTTATGGGTCTGTCAGTGGTGAGGGAGAATGTAGCTGTATAGTGTAAATCTCTTGTCAAATTGTTTGAAAGACTGGAGGGTGAAATCCACAGCTAGACAGCCCTGCACCAGGTATTTTCAATAAATGCTTTGTTCTGTTAAGCCTTGTCCAAGGGGATAAACGTAGACCTTACCGGAAATACATTTAACCTGCTTCGTAGAGAATATCTGGGGCAAGAAACTGCTCTGAGGGCTAGAAAGGAATGACCTGACTTTGATTTGATATGCAGCTTTGGCTTTCCTTCTTTCCCATAGCTCTCACCTGTGTTTTTATTCTACAGTGTTTCCTTTCTGTCTCTGTCTGTTAGTTTTAGCGAGCCTTATTTTAAAATCTCTCCATCTCTATATCTCTTTGTTTGTTACACCACCTGCCCAATGAACATTGACAACAAAGAGAGAGAACATTGTTGCCATCTCTTGTCCAGCATCCCTGAGTTGGGAAGATTTAGATCAGATACCCGGCCAGGCTCACCTTAAACCTTTATTGATTGACAGAACAAGTTGTTTGGCTTTTTGAGGGGAAGGATTTGCTATCCTCTCTGAATGGCAGGAAGTGCCTTTGCTGTAAAACTCCTCAAAATCCCTTCTTGCTCATTTTTGCACAAAGATGAACATTTGTGACACTAGCCGCCCAGTCAACATGAGATAAAAAGGGGGAAAAGGTGAGTGGGATGAAGACAGCCCAAGGATGAAGGTTGAGAAGACTGGAGAGCAGAACAAGACAGAAGCATTACAAAGAGGAAGGAAGAAAAAAGAGTTTTGTTAAGGGGTGAAAAATGTCAGAAGTAAAAAACGGAGGAGGAGAAAAAAGGGAGGTTAGATGAGGAGAGCTGGGTATTGATGTAATAGCGGGTGGTGTGGCTCTTCTGTCAGTCTTGGCACATCGTTTCTCTCATTACAGTTTCACTCCCCTGCTCCAGCCTGCTCTTTGGTCTTCCCCCACGGCTAGCCCTGGAGCATGGATCCATCCCGCCCAGCCCTCCTGTCAACACAAGCCCAGCTCAGCAGCTCTGGCCCAGGCATCTGTCAGCCCACACAGTCCCCTGTCAGCCATAGCCTATTGGCCAGTTCATATTGGCACAGCACATTGGAAAAAAAGGGCCAGTGAAAGAGTATAATGTAGCAGAGAAGAGAATCTATCAACAAAGTTCAGGGTAAGACAGCTTAGAAGAGCAACTAAGGCATCCATCATGGGAAGCCCCTGCATCGGCCCCACACCTGTCTCAGTGAGGATTGATTTTTTTTAAAAAAAACGTTTTTAATATCAAGATACGTTTAGAAAAAAGATGCATTTAGTTAAACTTTTTGTTGTCAAACATCTGCAAACATTTGCTGGCATTTACTAGCTTATTTATGTTTATGCAAATGGTCGAGCCCCCTCCATGAGACTGTGAGCATGGAGATGCTATTGTCATTTTAAAAGGGCATAATTTATTTTTTCATGCCAGATAATCAAATGTATTTCGAAGAAAACACTCTGGCTAAATGGTGCAGATGGAATCCTACATCATTGTGAGGACTGCCACCAGTTAATGGGATGGATTTTCATTATTGTTTGACCATGGCTCACTGTTCCAATCAAACTGAGTTCCAAGCAAGCACCTTGTTGAATGCGCCTGAAATCAGACCATTGAAAGACAGCTGAACTTCTGTCTTTGATTCTGGTCCAACAGGCCGCCAACACAACCCGAGAAGCCCAGCCCTTGTGAAGACACACCTTGACAGCTACTTTGCTAAATAGAACGTAGAGTTACAGGAAGACAAGTGCTCTGACAAGTGATTGGAAGTTCTCTGCTTCCTGGCCGGTTGCTCATTAGTGGGAGCAGAAAATAGCTGCTACTTAGAATGCTCTGCAGCCCACGCTAAGGGTTGCTGGGACCCTCTGGAGGTATGAAAAGGTACATGATAGACAGAAATTAAAGGGCAAGAGGAAGTAGAGACGGGTGATCTATAGATCATTAAACATTGTATTTGATTTCAGCTCCATGCTGTCCACCACTGCTTCAGAGTGCTGATGAATGGCTGATAGTTGAGGAGAAAACCAAGTGAGAGTAGTGACGAGGATCTGCCTAAGAAGCAGACAGAGTGCAGAAAAGGAAAAGATGGAGGAGCAGTCTTGCTAGAGGAAAAATAAGAAGCATGCAAAGATGAGAAGGTTAAGGCCCTTGTAGAAATCTGATCGAAGCATCAGTGTGGAGGCATGTACTCCTTGTTTGTTTAGATATCTTCTGCATTTCTTTAACCCATATGGAGAAGCATATGGTTTGGGGACACTTGGATGGCTAAGTATCCTAGTAACAGGTGAGTCAACTGTTCCTCACATGATCCATAGATTAGATCAGTGTATACAGCTATGAATAATACTTTTGAACTCACTAACACCAAGCTGTGAAATCAAACATAAGACGTTTTTGCAGATATGATTAATCTGAAAAAGTATTTTCAATATTATAAACACAGATTCTATTTCAAATGTCACAATTCGGTTATTTTTTCTCTCTTGGAAATCTTCCTTTATTTTCAAGCATCAGCAGGTCTGCTTTTGTTTGAATGTGCACATCCACAACATGAGTCATCCAAAAAAAGGTGTCGGCTGATGTAACAACTTGTAATGTTTCCTTTTCTCACCAAACATCCTCCTTATATCTCACTCCAACAAACCAAACAAATTAAACAACTCACACAAATTCCAGGTTATACATAAAGTCATTTAAAAACTTTGCTGCACTGCATTTGCAAAGTAACTGATACAACAAAGAATCAGGAATTATACTCAGTATATGAGTTTGAACTGGAGCTTACCTTGGAACAGTCCAAGATAAGATAAGATAAGATGAGACATGAGTGGGTGCTGGCACAGCTACACACAGTGATGTACTGAGTACTTGAAAAAACACAATGATGTGTACACATGGTTTACGTAACCACCACAAATGAGCAACCCAGAAAGGCAAAAATAAATGTTAAAAAATAAGTTAAAAGATAAAAAAACTAAAGTAAAATATGAAAATCAGGGTGAGGTTGTATATACAATCTTTTCAGGCAATAACTCTTCTTTGAAGGAAACAGGGTGATTTTTGGTTCAGGGGTGTAACTGATGTTGGTACGAAGGAAGTCTTGTATCTATTACGTTTGCATTTGTTGGCCCACCTGAAGGGAGGAATAGATATTGTGCAAATGAAATATTTGTTGGATCTTTGAATCCTGTGTACCTGTGAACCATGATGTTATACATCAAAGTGGATAGCCTGTATTACCTTTTCCATTATTTTGATGAAGCATATAACTTTGGATCTCAGATGGCAAGCGACAGTAGTAGTTTGTATGCACACAGATATTTAGAACTGCTGTTCTTTTAAAAACCCAATCACTAGTTTTTAGCAAATTACAGTTGATTAAAGTGAGCAGTGTGACAGCATGTCTTGTCACTTCTAGACTGGGACACAGTGGTTTGACCTTTGAGTGAACATCAAACTACACAGTAAACTCAGAAGGCGCTGTCCTTCACTTTACATTCTGAATATATTTATGATTCAGATAAGGTTATCTCCGTCTACCAGTATGATGCTCTGCTCATCTTTTCATTCTCTGATAATGATGGATCACCACTACCTTTAGCTTTAATTTCATGTTTGCTAGAGTCTTTTTTTATCAAAAATGTTTAAAGGACACTAAAGAGAAAAGGCCCTTTTTAACTACAGGAACTTTTGTTCATATTACAACCTTAATTGTGCTTTTTTTTTCTTTTTTTTTTTTAATGGAGCTCTGAGAGGTAGCTGGATGAAAAGGTCCAAGCTCTGAGCAAAGGATGGCAGTCAATGTGACGTCTAGATGGCAACTCAAAACTATAAAGTATTTGCTGATGGAAGAATAGCCGACAAGCTGGCAGAGCTGAATCTAGAGCAGACACAAAACATACTCAGGAAAACTTAAAGAGAGTGACACAAAACTAAAAAAAGCTCGAGGACGAGGACAGTTAAGTGGGTCTGAATACTGTTCGAACAAACTGGTATCAGCCTGATTGGAATAGATTTACTTGAACTTAGCAGTGTGGTGGAAATGCAAACCATGCAGATTACCAAAGGAATTAATTTACCCTGATAAATTAATTGAACTTTGGTTTGGTCCTCTTGAGCTCTCACATTTGTATAAAGGCTATCTTCATTTCTGGCCATGTAAATATACTTTGTCCTGTCAGCTAAAATCAGGTTAGCTGAGCTCATTCATCGATCAATATTAGCTTATAGTAAATACTGGATGTTTGATAATAAGTTTGATTTACAAATTAAGTCATTCTAATTAACTCTGAATTATTTGATAGCTGTTTCCCTCTACATATAAACACATAATGAAAAATTGTGCCATGTTGGCAGGGTATTACTTAAAGACAAAAAAAAGTACTTTAGCTGATTCTTTCAATGATGTGCCCCTATCAACGGCTAATTCGCCACCCTTTTTGCATCCCACCTGTTCTGTGAGCTTGGTCTTATCCGGATTCTTGACTTTGTTCTGTCAATTTCTCCCTTTTTTTTACTCTTTCTTTTCCTTTCTTCCTAGAGAGTATAAGAGAATGAGAGATTCTTTGCTGAATCAGCAACATTTCACGTTTGAGCCGGTATGTTTATATCTGGTTGTTATCATGTGACAGAGTGGATAAAGCCAAAGACAGCTGCAACGCCAGGCAGCGTTACAGAATATGAGATTGTTTAGTGCTTTTTTTCATCCTTGGATGCTGTCGCTTCTGGGCAGGGACAGATCCAAAAATGTACATCAAACAAGTCTGAAATGCAGCGTTTTAAGGTCAGAAAGTTATGTAAAGTGTCTTTAATCACAGAGAAACAGATAGCTAAAGGGGATGGCCCAAATATGGCCCATATCTACAGTTTTCCTCTGGCCAACGCTTGGCCTTGATTTATTGACTCAGGGTTGGTGTGACTGTCTAAACCTAGCCAGAGTGCTGCATTTCACTTGTAGACCTAGTTTGGCAGTGACTCAGAGACTGTGTGGCACATTCAGCTGAGCACTACTGTATGTTGTACGCATTATGGAGAAAAACTGAGTAAGATATATTCCAAACAACCCCATTTACACAAGTTCATAGTATAAAATCTAATCCAAGGAACTTATTAGAATTAACATTGGGCATGAAAGAATGCTTTGAGTATTGGGGAAAAAATAAAGTTAGTCAAGTTTACAAAGAAGCTTACTCGAGCAAAAAACTATTTAATTGTCAAATGATGAGAAAGGAGCAGTCATGAATCTCATTCCTGAAGCACTGGCATTTAAGCTAACCCATGTGTATCAGTGCACGTGAAACTCTTTCACTTGTGAAACTAATATCTTTGAAGTTGGAGTTAAAAATCTTAGAATGAACTGTTTGCATATTAAAATTGTTCTGTTTTTTGTGAGTTTTACAGAAGGTAATTTTCTGAATGCCTACACTCACCGACTTGCACTCATCTTATATTGAGTTTATGAATCTGAGGCTGATATCTTCCCATACAGCCTATATGCAGGGCTATATTTAGAGCTCACTATGAATGAGCAACACTCACAGCACAAGTGCTCTTTTCTATTGTGTGAATTAAACCTCTTGTCTGCCTCACACAGAGGGTAATTTGTGCGTCCGTTTTGTTTTATTGTATATTTTTCTTTTGTTATGTGGAAACAACAGTAGACAAGGGCTGGTCCATATCATAACCAAAGCTCTTGCTCACATTGCAAGCAGCTTTGTTAGACATGCCAGACGTGCTATAATCGTTCATAAATTATTAAAAGTATTTAATTGAATAATCAGTATGTTACATTATAGTTATAATTATAGTGATTTTGTTACTTTATGCATTAATATGATATTAGTGTTACTAATCAAACAGTGATAGTGTGTACAACATATACAGATATTTCATTTCTTGTCTTGTTTTCACACAGCTCTACAGGCCTAACTACCATGCAAACAACTAATACATATGCATTAGGGATTATTGTGACCATGTGGCTGCATGAATAGACTGTCAACTGACTTGTTAAATAATACAGACAACTGAATGCATCACTTAGCAATCTGATAGAAATCAAACAGCATTTTAATTACCCTGCAAACACATTAAGTAAGAGTCAAGAATGTACAAACATGATGATGCTTATTCACAACTTCATGTAAGCAGGCATATCATTAACTAAATAATGCTTGTACTGCAATTATAAAATCAGCTTTTTTTAATTAATTGAATGTTGGGTCATGGTAATTGTAGGTGCTTTTAATGTGTGAAATGTCAATTGAGTATAGAAAAAGAGAAATATTCAAAAGAGACCTACAAAATAGAAAAGTAAAAAAGTGGGGGGCCTACCAGCAGATTCTAAATAATTGAACAAGCGGCTGCTTAGCAGAAAGTGGTGTGGACCTATAAGGTTAAACATTTCATTTTGGCTTCTTGGACACAGCTTTGCGTTCCCCAGCTCTGTTCTGGTCAGTGTAATGAACTGCTATTCCCTGTGATTTAATATTTTTTGTTCTCCCAATGCACATTTTGTGGTCTGTTTGCCTTTTTATGCAGAGAATTTATTTAGAGAAAATAGACTCACTATCATTTTGTGTGGGTGTGTTGGTGGGTGTAATGCATGGTTTGTAAACTGTAAACCATTTTGTGTGCAACTTGGAGTACTTGCAAATAGATGTTCAAATGTACACACAAATATCTAGAAAGTACACACTATCTATCTATCTATCTATCTATCTATCTATCTATCGATCGATCTATACATCTATCTATACATCTATCTATACATCTATCCATCTATTCTGTATTACAAACACACAACAAAACTGAGTCTATTTTCTCTCCATAAGAATTCACCTACATTATTGTGATCTTTCGTGAGACGGATTGTTGATAACTGGATAACTCCTGTGCTCTGATTCATTGTGATGGATACAGTATGGCCAACTTTGACAAGTTTGCACCAGTCCCTGATGGTGACTCATTACAGTGCATTGTCGCTTCAAGCATCCTGCACACCCAGGAAGCTGATCAAAATGCCTTTCTACACGACGCTAACATTTTTCACTTCCATTGTTAAAAGGGAAAGAAAGGGTTAAAGGGGCTAAAAGCGAAATTGGTTGTTTTCACACTGAAGGAATTAAAAAATCTTTTTGTGTAGAACCGGGTGTGTATTTTCATCTGGAGTATAGCGCTACGTCACACAGTGCCTCTGTGTGTTGATCTCCAGCTCTGTGTTTACTAGCCGGCCCGGCCACGTGTGCATGTACGTCCATGTACGAACACGCTCACACGCGCCCCCGTCCTTATAAACAGCGCCACAGGGCGGAGTTACGGCGCAGCGCGTGCACTCAAGATGGTAGAGACTCACGGCGGTAGAAGTGGGAAGCATCCGACCGAAGACGACGAGGAGCCAATATTACCTCCAAGAAACGTTATTTTTCAAGGAAAGGGACAAAACGCGGATTAATATTGGTCTGGCGTTCTCAAGGTGGACAGAGCGGCGAGACCGAAAGTGACTCGAGTTTGACTCTGAGCTCGCTCTTCTTCTGGTACGTGACTCACGGAGAGGACTCCACCTCGTCCACGTCTCTGTTTTCCTCTTCCACAGACGGTAGCCACTCGCTGCTACCTGCCGCTGCAGACAGGCTGCTGCTGCTCTAAGAAGCTGCATCAAAATAAAAATG
>JAVQJG010168996.1:0-11927 GCA_036024015.1 Craterocephalus amniculus
GAGTGATACAAATGTTTGTATAGGAGGAGTATAAAGTTCAGTAACGATCCACACATCCCTGCTAATCAGCCTACTCAAATAATCACTTAGATCAAATAATAGGTCCAATCTTAATAGAGAAATTCTTTTCTTCTTCTGGACTGACACACCGCGCCCCAAAAAATCCACAAGGAATCCTCACAATTAGACACTCTTTAGTTTCGATTTAGAAATGATTTCTTCCAGTCTCAGAATCAATGTATAAAAACTAAACAGTCTGATTTTTATTTACAGAATATCTATTTAAACAATAAATTGATTATTAAAATATTTGGCTTTTTTTTTTTGCTACTACTGATTGAAAAGTTAGTTGTTGCAGTTAACTGTGGAACATGTAAAAGACTGGAGTGGATTGCAAAGTGGATTGTTGATGCACTAAATATTGACGGCAGGGTACAGTGATGCATGACTGACACTCGCCATTAGCATAAGTGTGTTTAAGTTTAAGCAATACCTTTATTTCCCATTGGAGGCCTCATGACTTTTTTGAAAACACCATAAAACTGGGCTTTCTCACAGAAGCTCCCCCAGCGATCCTTCAGTTCAGGTATGAAGTGGGAGTTTCCTTGACTTAGTATTCTCTGCAGTTCATCCATTATCTGAGAGAAAAAGATAGAAAAAAAGCATATTCTAACATCTATATTTTAATCAGAATCTTGTTCATCATTAGTCTCTTATAATAATTGCTCTAGTATGGTGTTGAAGATTAAAATATGCTTTGATATAACTGTTATGTGCCTTTAATTTGCACCACTTTATGGACCAATTATGCAATAAAAATTGTCAAGTAAACTTCTCTTTGCATTTTGCAACACACAATTAATACATAATTTTCCACACAATGTTCTGTAAAAAAAAAATTAGTAACGCTCCTTATTTAATATAAACAAACTCAAAATTATTTGATTTGCTTACGTGATCCAGCTCTCTGAAGCAGGGATAAGCCTCAAGAATCTTGGTGGGTCTGTCCTGTTCTTTCATGACATCAGAGCTAATGTAAGCCCGTCGGGCCTGGTATTCAAGGTCCAACAGCTGGGCAACATCCTTCTTGTTGGGTCTGGGCCTGGACTTGTATAGCTCCTGCAGAACTTTGTAATGTCTGGCCTGGTTCTGAGGGCTGTCTGTAGTTTCAGGCTCCACTGTTGAAACAGAAATACAAATCACTGCTTCTGTTTAGTGTGATGAAACAAACATGACTTCCTTTTAGAAAGAAATAATAATAGCAATAACAAGTATTATTTAAATGTTTTTACATAAAACTTAAACAAATATATTAAAAGTATATTCAAAACCTGAAAATGTGATCTTACCCTCTACCTGTTCAGCCTCTGGACTGCCTCTAGATTGCGGTGACCTTTCCAAGATCAACGTTGAACTGCTTGACTCAGTGTCGTCAGTAGATGCGTCCTGGCTACTGCTGCTGCTGTCAAGACCAAGGTCCCGTCGCCTCTTTCTTGAAGGAGTGGCTCCCTGCTTCTTTTTGGTAGGGGTCACATTCTGGACCCTTTTCAAAAGCTGCTTCTTGACAGACACCTGACAAAAAGACAGTCCACTGTCATAAAAGGTTTTATCAAAACTAAATGAGGCCATATGAGCTTTAACTTGAAATAAATCATATCATCCTACCCACTCAGCTCCACTGGGTGCAGACCTGTCCTGCAGCATTGGGAAATACTCAACAAGACGTTTAGCCATCCCAGTTATCTCCCGGTTGCATGGATATTGGAATTCATCTCCAGCGCCTCTTTTGATTGCAATCATGCTTGTTACCGTATTCCTTATCAAGCGACAGCGAAGTTCTTTGGAGAGCGTATAGTCTATGTCTCTCCCAGCCCGCTGTTTTTCAAAATAGGTGATTCTTGCCTGTTCCAGCTCTGTGTCTGTGTACACAACATACTGCGGACTCACAAGCTGTACAGTTCTGCTCGTGCCATGTTGGCCTCCTGGGTTTGAAGATGGGATATGGGAGATGGGGGAAGTAGGGCTGGTCAAAAGGGTTGAGGTACTGGGAGAAGAGCTAGCTTCATAATTTCCAGAGGACGTGCTGGGTTGAAGCTGGTCTGATTCTTCACCCTAAAATTTCACAGAAATCAATAGTGAACGGCAGGACACTAGAAACAATAAATAGAAAAAGCTGAATGGAGGTCAATCACAGCATGATGAATATCTTCACAACATTAATATTTGATTTCACCTCATTTGTACCGTGAGTCACTGACCAAATGGCCCTCCTTCTGAAAAAGTGCTCTGGCCCAGGAAAGAGATCACGCAAGTCCTCCTTAGAAAGATTAGGAAGCATGTCTGCACTAATATTGGCAGCTGTAAAATAGACAACCACACGGTAAATATACAGTGATACCTTATAACCCTCTGTGTTTTTATCTCACCTAGTCTATTGTTTTAAACTGTGCAAATAAACTAAGCTAAATCAAACTGATGTAATGTCTAAACACCTGTCAACCAGAGATCAGTGTCTACAGATATTTGAATCTGCATGCCACTTTTATTAAATGTCATCTAAGTCATGCTTATAATAAGCACGAAAATAAATTAATACAATAATGATCATAAGTTCCTTAATGGTTTGAGTCCATCCAGACATTTCAAAACACTTGAAAACTCTTTATTTAGTCTCTGTACTGTGTAAAAGAATTTATTATACCCATTTCCATATATATATATATATATATATATATATATATATATTTCACAAATTTCTGATTCCACTAAGTCTATCATATTACCAAAAAACTGGAAATATTTTCAAATCTGCACCTATGAAGGAAGCACCATAGCCAAGTAACCTATCGCTCTTAGAACAGTTTAAAACAGGGTTTGATTTTAGATTCATCGGATTCCCAGCTGACCACTGAGCCATGTCTAAAAGCTCGGGCTAAATTAAGCTAACTAAGGTAAACCACTTATCTCTTTATTCCCCTTTACTCTATTCCCCCCATTTTCTACTTAACTTATCTATGTTCTGTTAATGTGAATAGTAATAGTTTATCACTAACATTAAAAAGTAGAGCAAGTTAAAGAGTTAGCTAAACATTAGCTTGTGGTGCCTGTAGTCAATTTCAAAATTACTTAAAATTTAAAAGGCAAGCAAAAGCAAATGAACTATACCTCTTAATATTGCAGCAGCAGTAGGGTCCATATTTGAAAAAGACCTTTCATCTCCATCCATGGCAAAAAGAGTTTTTGTGAATCTTCTACCTTCTAGTTGTGCTTGCTAACGGGACAGCTAGCTAGGTTGCTGCTATCTGAAAATAACCGCCCGCTCGAGCCTGCTTGGCGCGTGCCTGTTTGGAAGGTACCATCACATTAAATGGGTGTGACATACATTGTGTAACATTACAATATACAAAGAAAGACGATGAATAATTCGTAGCCATGATTTGAAATTAATACATAATGATAAGATATTTATCATTACAAAAAGTTCATCACATAACATGTTTAATTAATGCTAAAAGTAAAAGCGTAATTTCCCAAAGTACCCTACTCTGTTGAATAATATAGTGAACGTACATCAATGTATACTGAAGTAGAGATTTCCCTCTCATTTTACAAACAGGAGGGAAGCCGGAAAAAGTCCAAGTTGTAGGTAGATTCAGCACATTATTTTTAGACTTCAAAATGATTTGGCGCTGCATTATTTGCCTCGTTTTCATCACTTTTTCACTAAAAGTCCTGCTGAGCCATATTAATCGAATGCACAGCCGCAGTCCAGACTTCAGGTTGCTCTGTGGTATTGACGGGTGTACCGAGGAATATCGGGTGTATAACTCATTCTACCATCATGTAAAGAGAAGGCACTTTCAACATCTTCTAGAGAGTTCAAGGCCAGGAGATGACAACCATGCAGGGGAACAGGAGCAAAGCATTGGACCTCTGCAGCAACAAGTAAGTAGCTTCCATTATTCCCGATTTCCACAATTGCTCACCCCTGTTCTAGTATTTTGGTGAGGTGTTAATGCCAAATTATTTTTAACATTTTTGGGGGTCAATAACAAAAATATTTGCATAATATGTTAATTTGTTGTGTTAAATTTTAGTGGTGTGACAGACAGTTTCATACAAAGCTAATTTTGTATAAATGCACCAATTGGTTTAAGTGTTAATTTTTGAGTGAGACCAAATCCTTGTTTTTTCATCACCTGGTTATTGTCATCTTAAAAAAAAAAAGAAAACAAACAAAAAAAACAATCTTCTTTTCATACTAGTATAAATAAGTGTATCACCCCGAGTTGCATTTTTAAATGAAGCGCAGTGTCCCGCTGAATGGCTTTACCAATCTCAGCTTAACTATGAGATTTCATCATGATAGTAAAAGGCAGGGTTTTATGCTAGGCACAGTTTCTTAGTGGCTGGTTTCAATGTAGAACAATGCTATGTCTGTTGGTTCATGTTGGTCACCTGATTGTTTTACTTAATTTTTTTTGGTTAGTTTTTGGTTAGTTAGACACCAAGACAAGTATCAGATTAACAGGATCAGATTTTCAAGTACACGCAAGTTCAATGTCATAAATCCGTCAATCATACAGGGAGCTAAGTAGCGGCTGGTCTCATAGCTCATGCAGTGCATTAAAATTAATAGATCAGCTGATTGATTTGGATTATGTTATTTAATTGAAATTTTGTATGCAAGTCCCGCTCTGCCCTCAGTGTAATGGGAAACATTCAGGATATGCTGCACTTCACCTAATACCAATTGGAAACCCTGCAATGACAAAATGAATCTAAAAAAGAATCTCTCCATCTGTTAATTTTTTATGTTGTATAGATCTTAAGTATTTTTAATATTTAAATTTTTTTTCTGTTTTTGTATTTGTATGCATCTGATAACTGCAAATAGTGTTTTGTAATACAACATTAATGTCCATTTGTTTATCCAATATATTATAATGTTTCAGAGAAAAATGTGTACAATATTTCAACCTGGATTAATTCAGTATTCACATTATTTTTTGTGGGAAATGTATAAAAATTGGGAAACTTAAGGCTATGTAATACCCAATTTGTATATTAAAACATGAAACCTAAACATGCCTTACAATACAAAGAAAAAATAATTTTAATGTGATGAATAATCCAATAAAATTTCTTGGTCATACCAGTTAGTTATAAATGTTGCCTCATCTCACCTTAATAAAAAAAATGGGTGAAATACAAATGCAAAAAGTAATAAGATAATGTAGTTTGTTTATATTATTACATAAGATTGAACATGATTTACTTCCACAGGATTCCAGCACCACAGGTCAACAGCTATGTAGAGCTGATGCAGAAGGGCAGATGGACTTTAACCACGACAGTGCTGCCGCAGTACAGCCAGTAAGTTACTCTGCCGGTGACAGTTTACTGAAACTCACCATTACAATTACAATGTATACATCAGGATACTTAATTTTATTTCTGTTTTTTAGGACCTGACATCACAGGCAACTGCCTTTGTAATAAATACACGGGCCAACCACCGTCTGTCACAGGTAAGCTTACCATTTAATGCAGACCACTGGTTTTATCTGATTCTTTACATCAGACAGCTTGTTGAAGTAGCCCATGGTTGAAGGTCTTCCTGCCTTACTGTGCAGTATAGTCATTCTTTAATGCTAATGTCTTATTTCATATGCAAAACTGTTAGTATCTAACGAGTATCGTGATGTTGTTATTTTTGTCATTTTCAGAAAGGCATGAATGACATTGTCGCTGGAGTACAGCAGTACCAGTCCTCACTGATGAGCAAACTCAGAAATCAGATGGAGCAGGTGTTACAACAGCATTCAGAAAGCACATCAGGACATCTTCAGAAAGCAGTAATGGATGTATTTGACGGTTTTGTTGACCCATTCACGAGTGTTGCAACAACGTTTAGACAGAACAGTGTCATGAAGAAGCAGTTGAGCATTTTGGATGCAGAGGAAGTTCCAATTTCCCAAACTATATGCAAGAGGAAACGTGGAGCATTGAAAGAATTTTACATTAAAGACAAAGTGTTTCATTACATACCATTAATCAAAAGTCTAGAGCAGTTCTTATTGCACCCAAAGATATTCTGTATGATCGAAAAGGGACCACAGAGGTGCAAGGAAGGTTTTGTTCAGGATATTGTTGATGGCGCCTTTTTAAAATCACATCCCTTATTTTCAAAGATACCAAATGCATTGCAGATTATTCTGTACACAGATGAAATAGAGATCTGTAATCCACTTGGATCATTCACAACAAAAAATAAGCTCTTAATGGTATATTACACACTAGGAAACATAAATCCAAAATACCGGTCTAAACTTGCTGCCATCAGGTTACTTGCTATGGCTAGAACAATAGACCTACGTAATGCTGGTGTAAATGTGATACTGAACAGAATCAAAGAAGATATGGATGAATTGTACACTGGTGTTAAAATGCAAACCATTAATGGAGAAAAAACAATGTATGGTGCTTTAGTCTCTGTCTGTGGTGACACGCTGGCACAGCATGAAATAGCAGGGTTCAAGGCGGGTGTTGGCTTTGCCTATAGTAAATGCCGACATTGTGAGTGTTCTTTTGAAGACATGCAGTCACTGTTCAACGAGGATGCATTTACTAAAAGGACTTTGAAGAGGCATGTCAGACAGATTGATGAAATAGAAAAGGCTGATACAGACTTACTTCGTAACAGCCTGAGAACAACATATGGGATCAATACAAGGAGCAAATTGATGGAATTCCCTGCTTTTGACATTGTACAACAAACTCCACAGGACATTATGCATGTCATTCTGGAGGGTATAGCCCCTTTGGAAATCAAGAGCGTGTTGAATCATCTTGTTCAGTCTGGACTGATAAACCTGGACTCTGTTAATTCTAAAATTCTAGGATTCCCTTATTCTCCTCCAGATGCTAGAGATCGTCCATCTCCAATTTCACTGACTACATTAATGTCTGGCGATGGCAAATTAAAACAGTCGTCTGGGCAAATGCTTGTCCTTTTAAGAATATTACCATTTGTTTTAGAGGGTTTGGAGAATAATGCATATGTACAGGTGATACATGAGCTGATAGAGATTGTGCATATAGTGTTTGCACCTGTTCTTACCATTGCAACTGTTTCCAGACTGAAGTCACTTATTGAAAATCATATGAAGCACTGGAAAGAACTTTTCCCAGAACACAACGTTATACCTAAACAGCATTATCTCATACACTTGCCATCACAAATTAAATCCTTAGGTCCTATGGTCAGACATATGTGTATGAGGTTTGAATCGAAACACTGTTTCTTTAAACACTGGGCTTCAAAGCTAAATTTTAAGAATATTTGTAAATCTTTGATCAGTCAGAACCAAATATATGAGAGCTGCCAAAATGTTGATCCTGCAATGCACCCATGTTTTTCAAATGAAAGGGAGATGGGACCTGTATCTGAGGTTAAAGATTTGGAGTATTTGCAAGGAAAACTGAGAGACTTCCTAGGTTATGATGAATTTGACCATGCTGTATCAGTCAAATGGCTTGTAATAAATGGCAATAAATACATAACCCAGAAGTCAATGGTCCTTGCCAAAGTAGTGAATGGTAATATGCCAGAATTTGGACTTATAAAAAATATTTTTGTTGTTGATTCTACGCTTTATTGTTTGGAATACCAACCATATCAAACAATATGCTTTGATAAAAATGTCATGGCATATCAGGTTGAGGTCTCACACCTTGCACAAGCTACTGAGTTGGTAGATGTACAAAAGCTGGTGGATTTTACCTCCTACTACACAGCCAGCAGAAAGAGCCAAACCTTTGTTCAGATAAAATACTATCTTGGGGATGTAATCGAGTTGTACAACAGTTAAAATTAACTTTGTGTGCTGCCCATGTGTCATGATCAGATGACTTGCTCTTAGCGTAGCCTTGCAATTTGATCTTCAAATGACACTCCATAACATTAAAATGTGTTTTAAATGACCGGAGATGATCTCAAAATATGATGAAAAACTTTGTTTAAAATATGTCCTAATAACATAGTTAAATGTGAAGTTTCAATGTACTTTACTGTTCCAACTGCAATAACATACAAGTACATATGTTGTATTGTTTGTTGACAATAAAACAACGGACTGCATTTGACTCTGTTTTTGATCAAGATGTCTTGATTTCTTATTTCATGCTTGAAACAAGAAATTATTACTTTGAAAAGTCTTTGTTATTCTGTGGTTTTGCTAGTGATGTTGTAGTTTCAAGCATGTACATGCTTATTATAAGAAATTGAATATTTGTAATAAGCTTTGATGTCTTAATGAGATAATTAAGTAAAAACACTCTTAAAACAAGGGGAAATTCTCTGACATAAATACTACTTAGTAAGAATAATTATCTTATCATAAAAAAATAAGCATATTTGTCCTTGATTTAAGATATTTGATCTTACTTAGATTTCAGTTTTTGCAGTGTAACATAAAAGGTGAAGGAATTTTTTTTATATTTTCTTTATTAATATCATTAACATTTGGCAAGAAGAACAACTATGATTCAAGCCAGCCCAGCTTCTTCGACAGCCATAGACTGTGGCCAAAAGTATAAAAACCTGCAACTTTTATTAGGTCTTTAAACCTGGGGTTATGTAGCCTGATATATACAGAGTGATTAAAAGCCTCTGGTCCGTTGTTATGTGCTGACAGCATGGTGACAAGCACCAATCCCTCAGGTAACAGGGTAAACTGAAAAAAATAATGAAGGGTTAAAAATGGAATCTGAACGGTTAGGTTCTGACCAGCGTGGCTTTGTGCATCAATGTGTATGTTACATTTCTGTTCCTGAATCTGATCCTGTCCTCGGCTTTTTAAGCTCTCAGTCCAACTTGAAAGCCGTTTAGGTCAAGTCTGTTCAGAATCATCTTCCTGCAGCCAACATGCAGAATACTCCTCAAAAGTGCAGCTGATTGTAAAAGTGCAGCAAATGCATGTTTCAGATGTTTAACACTGCATTAAAACTGCCAGAGTCCTACTGTCCTGCAGAGGGAGAATAATGTGTCTGCAGACCCGGGGGTCAAAGATTTGAAACTGCATGTGTGCGGGTCAGCACACCAGTGATGGGCAATTTGTTATTGTGTGTGATCAATAATCAAAGAAGTTCCCCAAGGTGATAATTTGTCATCTTACAAAAAAACCCCAAAAAGTTATAAAATATCTGTGCACAACACACCTGGAATCCAACAAAAGTCCAAAAAAAAGAAACATGGCAGATGGTGTAGACATAGCAGAGTAGGCCAGAATACCTGCTGACAGGTGCAGAAGTGCAGAGTTATTATTATTATTATTTTTATTATTAGTGATGTAACATGTACATTAAAAAAATCTATTCACCCACAATTCAAAAACAATTTCATAATGAGTGAGCCAATCATTATTCAACTATCGAAATAATCAGTAAAAAGGGAGTGCACATCTTTTCTGTGTGGATGGGCCTTCAGTGGACCCTCGACGAGGGGCTGGGTTAGATGAGCTCATGCTTCTTCTTACTTCTTTTCAGGCAGAATTAGATTGCAGCATTTTCTCAGTTTTGAATTATAAAGTAATTTTTTTCTCTTCATGTAAAATATCTGAACATGTTTGAAATAAACCCATGAAATGAAATAAAGCACACCTACAACTGGTTTTGTACAGCTTAACATTATTATGCAAAAATGTTTTTTGTTGTTGACTGTTGTTGATTCTTGCATTGGAAACAACCCCAGTAAGTGGATACAGGATCAAGATGTTACCTCTGCTGTAGCTGGGCAGATGATCCAGCAGAGGGGAGCAGAGGGTTGAGTTTGTGCTTCCACTGTTTCTGAGATCTCTGTCTCCTGTCTGCTTGTTTTCATGCATGAGTGTATTTTAAGCTAGGATATTTACTGTGTACAGGCTTGTGCTTGTGGCTGAAATCTCAAGGGCTTAATTTTAAAACCTGTAAGAACAATCATCTCTTCCATCCATCCAACAACTGGAAAAATATTTGATATGTATTGATAAGAGAAGCAAAGCTATGAAGGTGGAGGTGAGATGGGTGGCTGCAGTGTGTGTGCTGCTGCTGGCATTCAGGATAATCTGGCATTAGAGCTGGTTGATGACAAGACATCACAGCTAGTGCTGCTAGTCATGAGTCAGATGAGCTCCCAGAATGCACTGGTGAGTGCTTGATGTGTGCCCATGTTTATGTTCAGAGTCCGCCCTCTGGCTGCTGCCACTCATCTGTTTCTGCTGGTTATCCGCTGCTGTAGGAAATAAACTCTAGATTTAAATGTGAAAATATGCCGAATTATTTGTTAACTGCTTGTACTTGGACCTTTTCTAGTCCAAGTCAAGGCTCAAGTTTTATGAGTCCAAGTATCTGTTTTTTTTCTTCAAAGAGGTATCAGCACCCTTTCTGAAAGCAGTAAGGGTTATGCCTTTTTTTTGCATCTGGATGAAAGAGGCTGTGGGTGTTTCTTAAATTTTCTCATGATGTAGAGGAGCGCACGTCTTTACATCACATTTGAGAGTGAAAAGCAAGGCATTTTGAACAATTTTTTAAAGAAAAAACACCTCCCTACTTTGCCTTAGACTTTTTTCTTTTCTTTTAATAGGGCTTGATAATGCATCTTATTGCCTTTGTAAAACAGTTTTGATGACTCGTCTGTCACCAACAACTGTGTTCAAATGCTCTTACTGTAAACCTCCTTTCTTCCTCATTCTAATGCTTGTATTTCTACATGAGTAAATGTGTTGAGTCAAATCCTGTGTTGACCTATTATGATGTGTCTGTTTATTCCAGAGATGGCAGAGTTGGACCTGAGTCTGAGCGATGCCCTGACGGACAGCGTTCCCCAGCCGGGCCCGGAGGGCCAGGTGGAGAGGGACTTTGTAGCTAAGCTGGAGGCGGAGACCTTTGACGATCAGGTGAAGGAGACAGTCGGAAAGACAGATTTCATCCCTTTACTGGACAACGACGACAGCAGGGCAGGTGAGAATCATAGGATGCTGACAGGAAGTGAGTTGAAGGATGTCTTTTATTACTCCAGGAAAAAAACTCACTTTATCAAAAGTGAAGAGGTGGATATTGTCTTCATGGTGTTTGTGATGTTTATCTGCTCCACATTAGGGGTGGGCGATATGGCAAAAATATCAGATCATGATTTTTTTGTTATAAAATCACGTTTTTGATTTTATCACAATCTTACATGTTTGAAATTGACTTGCAAGTCTCTGGTCAGTGCAATCGAGCAATTTCTGTATGTAAAACAATCCAAAAGGGGATTAAAAAAAAAAAAAAAGCAAATTTAGGCCAAAGGAGCTTCTGAACAGATTTCATTTTGGGTAGTTGCAATTTTGCCAGCATGTAGAAAGAATATATACATACTAAAAGGGCCATATATTCATCCTTTTGCAAATAAATAGGCATGTCAATTTTTACAGGTCCTCATGCGGGTCTGTCCTCATCATGGTTATACTGTATGTATATGAACCTCATGCTTCCATGTCTTTTATCTGTTATTATGGTGGACCACCACAAGGGGGCAGTGCTGAGTTCATAGTTAACCCAACGATCCTACATCGGTTTCAGATGCTCGTAGTATCACAATTTCGATTTTATCACAATCTTACATGTTTGAGACTGATTTCAGACTGGTCCGTGCAACCAGAAGATTTCTGTGTGTAAAACAATCCCATAGGGGTAAAAAAAGTAAATTCCAAGTCATGGTCCAAGAAGCTTTCTGAACAGATTTTAATATAAGTAAGTGCAGTTTTGCTAACAGGTAGAAAGAATAAAAACATACTAAAAGGCCCATATGCTTCCTTTAGCACGTTTCAAATGTCCTCAGCGTGGCTGTAGTCACCATAGATACAGTGTACCTTATGTATATCAGCCCCATGCTTCCATGTATTTTA
>JAVQJG010169002.1:0-11457 GCA_036024015.1 Craterocephalus amniculus
ATAAAATAAAATAAAATAAAATAAAGCATAAGACTCAGTGGTAAAACATTCAGACAATAGTTTCACAGAAGCCCATACTTGGCATGCTTTCAGTCCAGATGGGGGAGAAAGCCTCCCACCCTGAGTCTGGCTCTGTCTGAGCTTTTGTTCCTCTTATAGGAGAGTTTTCCTTCTCTCTGTCGCCAAGCAAAGCCCAAAGGGGTTCTCGTCGAACCTCTTAACACTATTGTGACGTCCTGACTTAACTATGTGAAACAGCCAGAGATTACATTTTACAGGCAATAATTAGCTGCTACATTAATAAAACCAGACTAAAATGCTGTCCTACACTAGCTTCTGAGTAGTCAAACTCATCCTGAAGATATAGTATAGAGGATTTAGTAAAATCTTGCAGTGAATCTGCAGATTAGAAACAAATAAAACCTCTCACGTCATAAATTTCCACCCTTCAGCCCACACGGCTTGCTTCAGAGTTGATGTTAAGTTTACTAATCTCAACCTCAGGTGTCCAGCCAGTGGAGGCAGATGCTCACTTTTCAGCAATGGCATTATGTGAGCATGACAATAAGGAACTCGACTAAATTTGACCATACTTATTCAATTTGTAGTGGTCTTGTTTATTTGTTCTTCGGCATGAGATGACTTTGTTTGGAACTGGCACAGATGAAGTGAAGAATTTAATCCTGCTGCTAACAAGGTGCCCTGCGACAGACTGGCGACCTGTCCAGGGTGTACCCCGCCTCTCGCCCGTTGATAGCTGGGATAGGCTCCAGCACACCCGCGACCCAATTGGATTAAGCTGTTCAGAAAATGGATGGATGAAAAAAAACAACCTGTTTTATCTAAGGGCAAGATATTTTGCTAAATAAAAGAAACAGAAACTTTTACACAATTCTAAATGAATATAGGCATAGTTGTGAATAATATATTATAACATCTTGTAGCAAAAGAAACCTGAAATTAATTTTTCATTCGATCTAATTTAACTTTTGATCTTGATCAGTTTTACTGCAGAACGGTGCAGCTAGTTTGCTGAGCTGATAAATTACACCTATCCTCAGCAGGAGGCCCACTGACAGCGTTATGAGGTTTGTACTTAGATCAGCCTAAAACGTGTATAATTAGCAGAGGTGTGTACAGCTTTACAAAAGAAGCCAGTGGCAGAACCTTTTACAATTTGTTGGCCTATATTTGTCTTTCCTGCATCTTTTATTGTACATGATTACGGCGTTTTCGTTTCTCTAGTGATAACAGCAGCCCCACTAAGCAGAACACACAGTACAAGGGAAGATAACTTCCCATAAACTGTTTGTATGCACCCTCCCCAGAGGGAACAGAGTAAACAAACAGATAGGGCATCACATGATCCTCACACATATGACACATGCACAAAGATTCCTCTCTCTTAGCAGAAGTGAACACAGCATGCTTCTATATCATGAGATGTTTGTCGCATGCTGTCGGCATAATCTGAGAGTGATTTCCACAAATGCTGCGTGGGCCACTTCTGTGGTCGCTTTATGGAAAACCACAATGGGATGGAAGAGGAATTGTTGCACTTCAAGGTCCTGGAAACACAACTTTCCACTTCTTTTTCTGTTTAATGACACACTCGCCTGTCTCTTCTCTAAAGCTATTGACTAAAATACTCCAACTGATGAGTGCAGCTGCCGGCATGCAATGGAAAAATATCTCCCTCCTCCCTCGCACTCCTTTCCTCTCCTTCCTCCCCTCCACCCCTCCCTCACCTCTCGATTATATAACCCCTGTCTGTGAGCATTCTTCACAACACTCATTGAGCAAGGCTCACTCTAGCAACACTGCCACCCCGCCTTCCTCAGATTCCTCTCTCCCACTGGCTGCGCAGCGTTCGCTGCTTCTTTCGCATTGGCTGAGTCATCCGTCACTCGGACTCTGTAGCCTGTCAGCCCATGTGGACATTCTGTCCCACTGACACACTTTCCCACTGCAGAGGGAGGAGGTGGATGTAGGCAAGAGCGCTGTCCTGCTCTCCGCAGACCAGTTTTAAGGTGGATCTGAACAATGCTCAGGCCTCGCCGCCAAACGTCACCCTGAAAGCTCATTGCCCGAGTTTTAAAAAGAGATTCTGTTACATAATAGCAAAATTAAACACAACACACCCTTGAAAACATGCAGCAGGACGATAAGCCAGCCTTTAGCTACAACTTTACTTTTGTATGGGGCACATGAAGTTTCACTGCGGTGTTTTAGTAACACCACACCACATGTGGTACGACCCAAAAGGCACATACTGTACTGTCCACTCAAACCATATAAACTCTGAACTTGAGTGTCAGCTATTCGGCTCCTCTGCCTGCTCTGTGACATTGAGCTTCTGCTTCAACCCTTTCTATTTTTGTCCTGGGCTTAGAGCCAAAAATTACACAGATGCCCAGCTACCCACCCCGAGCTACAACCATACACACTAAACATGCTTTCTCACTGCTCCGCTCTGGCTCTCTGCAGACATCAAGGCACAAAGAGAGACAGATTAACTAAGTGTTTCATTTGGCTTTTCAGCTATAAACTTGACTCCCAAATATGTAAACAAGGCAAAATGTGTGCTGCTTTTGCACTGATGCAATTGTTTTATTTCTTGTTATAAGTCTAATGCACAGTTTTCTCTTCCTGAAGGCCCAAACGCACTCTCTGTTAGGCATGTTTACTTCAAACTGAAGCAAGAGGATGGAAGAAAGCAGCTGGTAGCACTTTGATTTAAGTGACTGGATAATATTTTTGTAATTCATCATTTTGTAAATAAACCTCTAGATCTCTTTACTGACCAAAACAAATCTTCAAAGCTTCACAATACAGGTAAGTAAAGTACTGATTGCAGTATCTCTTACAGAATTTACTGTCTGATCTAAACACCCAGAAAACAGAGGAAAATGTCCATTTTAAGTTGAAGCACAAACTTTGGCTAAATGTCCACCGCTTAAAATGTTTTGCGGTTTCAATGATAAAAAATGCACTAGAATCTAGGGGCCAGTTTACTATTTGTATTTTTTTTTTACCTCAAAAGTGACTTTCGTAGTTAATCAACAATCAAAATGTGTCTCCTTTAATCAGTTAATTGGCTAATCTCTACAGAAATACCACCATTGTAAGTTAAACACATCAACAAAATTCAGCTGACTGTCGATGCTGATAGAGACACAGCGGCAGACGCCACACTAACACTAAAAGAACATTCACCTTTAACCCCGAATATCACTGTTGACCTGTGAAACAACACCAGTCTGGGGTTTCTGACCTTTGGCTCCCTGGAGACATCAGGCATTCCAAAGAGATCAATGCTAGTCCTGCTTTTTAGCTAAAATGATGCAAGAAGTCTGCAGCAGTTTGGATTCACCACTTAGAGGAAATAAGACAATAAATATAAAAAATGTTGAGAAATGTCAAAGCAAAAAAGTGGTGTTTGAGGGCTGGGAGCTCTGGGAAGGCAACACCCAAACCTTTACACAGAATAAACTGAAGGGAGACGTTTTAACGGCTCAGACAAACACGTTGGCCTCTCGGTGTTTATCAGCTGGCTAAATGTGTAACCTTGTTATCTCTACAAAAGCTAATTCAGATAGGGTGGGGTGTGAAGAGGCAAAGGAAAATCACTGACTTTATGCCTCCAACAGCTAACTTCTCTGTTTCGAATGAGGAACAAAGGGGCAATAATTCTCAGGTGCGGCATGGCCACTGTGTCATAGTGTTAGTGTGTCAGTGTGTCAGCAGTGGAACAAAGGAAGCAGGATGAGTTCTGACCGGTCAACATACTTGTCAACAAACGTAGGCATGAAGGTGCCACTCCTGCCTTTCTTATTCATTTTTCTTAAAAAGCCAGAACTCAAGAAGCACAATAACAAAGCTCTGTATTGACGTTTTACATCAAAACAACTGAAAAAGACAAATGAACCTAAAAAAAAGATTAAAAATGAACTTAAACAGACTTAAAACAACTGATAATAACTTTATTTTTTTTATTATTTTATTTTATCCTATCTTTGTTGAGGAATTCTTTTTTCCCATTTGTTTTAAAAGTTTCTTTAAACACTTCTAAATGGTAATACTTTTGTTTTATGTTTTATGTGAAGCACCTTGAACTGTCCCGTACAGGAAATGTGCCTCTCCACACATTTTCTCACCACCTATCCGTGTGAAACGCTGGCAAACAGCAAAAACACCCTCAGTGGGAGGTGAGGGCATCTCTTCAGAGTCCTATACATATACGAAGCACGGACACACTTCTTGCGTCTTGCATTTCAATCGGGTGTAGGCTTTCAGAGTCTCACGGAGCTGGGCCAAAACAATCCACTGTTATTGTCCTCCTTGCTTTTTGAAATCACTTCACGGGAATGTTTAGCAGAATGTTTTTCTTTCCCAAAGATCAGAATTCTGGGACGCTTTGAGAAGAAGAAATGTATAGACTGCTTTGAACACTTTCTGTATGGAATCAGTATACTGATATGCTTCAGCATTCAGCTTGTGAAAATACCTCTCTTATTACCCTTAAAGATGCTAAAAGTTGAAATTAGGAACAAGATTAGAAGCTAAACATAAGCTACAACCAAACACTGTATAGAATCTGGCCGTCTGGCTGCCGGTGCTTTCAGTGGACTCTATTTTAAAAGATGCAAATACCACTGGAGGCCAAGCTGAGGCCCACAGCAGGGAAAAGTAGAACTGAGCTAAGAACTTTATCGGCCTGCAGAGTGTCAGTGTATGACATAAGTCTCGCGATCCTGCGATCTGTCTGCAACGCACTTTGTTGAAGTGAATAAAAACTATGTAGTACAGTGATCCAGAGGAGGAGTCAAAGGTTCAGACATCAAAACAAGCTCGGGAAGATTCTGTGTGAGCATGCCAAAACTGTAACAGATGACTCAATACTGTGACCATCAAGTATGTGGAAGCACGCTCAATCTTCAAGATAAAACACTGATGCTTGTTTTCAGCGAGGGAGCAACAGATTGTGTGACAAACCATAATTTTTGGCCCAGCTGGCTAAAGGAAGTGCTAGGTTTGTTTACATTTGAATATCCTGCCAGCAAGAAGGTAGCCTCCCTCCACCAGAGGCCCCAGTGCTTCTTCCTCCCTCCTTCCCTTCACCGGCCATCTCCTTTTATTCTAATCTATTTCCTTCACTCGCTGAGAGAATATAATTCCTTGCAGGTAATCTTTGGTCCTGCATAACAAAAGGCTGTGTTTGCCGGCATCAGGGGGGAAAAACAACAACAACAAACCGTGCAACCACTTCAGACATGAGCAAAAAGGGGGATGTATGCATGTGCAGCCAAACTGCTGCAGCTGAAAGTTATTTTAAAATGTTGTAGCCCATCATACGGATGTAAAAAGAAAAAAGAAAAAAACTAGATGCATTCTTTTGATCCTATTTTTATACATTGATTCAGTCCCACCATCTCTGTGTGTACTGGTTGAATACAAGCAGCATTTCTTAATGACAACTTAATCTCCCACCGGCCAAATCCAATCTCAACCTCACAGCAACATGTTGGTGCGCTCCTAACAGCACATGGTGAAGCACGTCTGGCGGCACGACGCATCCCATAGTCACCCCCCCTCCCTCCGCTGTGGATGCTGTATAATGCTGGGTGACATAACTAGGTCAGTGGAACAGCCGCGTCCTTCTCCCTCTGTACACTCACACAGTCAGCCATGCTGGCACAGCCATCACATTATTATAATAACAGCACAACTCCACCAACACTCATGGAAATTCTTTTTTTTTTTGTACGTCGTGGAAATAAGCACTTTGTAAGCATTTTCAGGAGTGTTTTATTCACCATAATGACATGATCATATGCTAGTTGTTACATTAATGCTTACATTGCTATTGCTTTTGTAAATGGGAGCAAAATGCCAAACAACTAGAGATGTTTTTGAGGTTTCTTTAATTTACCAGGTAAGAAACTTAATAAGGTCGAATAACATCACTATTACATAAGTGGAGTTTTGGTTAACAACATCCCCGTCATGCCCCTCCCTCTACTCATTGCATAACTCTAACATGGCTCCCCTGGTAAAATGCACAGGACTTCCAGGTGAAGTATGATTTAGATTTCTGCAACCACAAACGGACAGCAGCCACCATAATGAATTAAAACGCACCATTACGCACATCGCGATCACAGCTGAACACTTGGTGTGATGCTATCATTACCGCATCCTTTAGAAAGATAATCCAAACATTTTTTTTATCCAGTTTAAGTCATTCTTGTGAGTAAACTGCATGCTTCAGCTTTTCATCACTGCATGCTGAACTTCAGACTTTGGCATGCCGCCCCGGGCTCTGTGCAGCCATAATCCAGCCAGGAGGGATTAGTGCGCACTGGGAGGAAAACAGGCGCACTGAAGTGCTTGCGCGCACACATGTGGCTGCTGTTCCAACCCATAGAAAAGCATACTGCGACCAAGTTCAGCTGCACATGCCCAGATTTATCTTAGCAAAAAACAAACGAACAAAAAAACCTCATCTTACCTCTCATTTTGGTGTTTTCTTGATTTTGGGCAGGACAACGTAGAATCGGCTACATGAGGTTTTAGTTTAGATGACCTGAAAGAGGCGAATAAAGCGTCGGAGTCAGAGTCAACTGGCTCTGTAAATATTAACTTCGTCCTGGCTGCAATCAGTTTTGCAACACGCGACCAAAAGAAAAGGGGAGGAAAAATAAATAGTCCAAAAACTCCTCTGTTTTTATCGCTCGATCAAGTCCGAGCAAAATAAAAGAGCGAGGGAAGTCGTTTGGGTTCGCATCGTAGCCGTCTCTGCGCAATGCCGAATAGATTTGACTTAACTTTTTTTTTTTTTCCCTGACAGATTAGTCCCACGATGAAGGAGCGCTGTTCGGTCCCCCCCCCCTCTGCGTTGTGACTCTCCGCCTGCTTTCCTCTCAGTCTACCCTGCTAACCTACTTTCTCCAAGCATGGACTCTCACATGATCTCACTGCCGACAGCTCCTCGCGCAAACGCAAGCGGGAACGCGCATGCGGGAGCGAGTTTAAGGTGGCCTCGCAAATGATTAACTTGCTGTTCAGCTCTTTCCTCCCAGCACAGTGCTGAGAGAAATAAAGATTAACAACACCCTGCAAATCTAATGGAGGTAATGCATAAGTCCTGCTTTGGGATACTTTCAGTTTAAAGCCCAGAACAGAGCAGGGAAGGTTTTTTTTTGTTTGTTTTTTGCTTTTAACCGGGATCAAATGGTGTTGATCTGGAGAATGTATGTGTTCTAAACAGATTCCCTCAGTAAGAGTGAATCTAAAAGCCTCTCAGATTATTTATAATCCCCCAACTCTATTTATAGTTAAGTTTAATCCATAAGAAAGAAAAAGGCAAAAGAGAATCCACCTCAGGTCAGGTAGGCAGGTTAGGGAGGCTGATTAAAATACCTCTTACCTCTTGGTAAGGTGCCCCTTTGGGATGAAGGAGCTGTGATGATCCTACCCTTTAACTGTTGATCCTCTAAAGAAAAAGGAAACTTCACCTATGCTAGAGTAAGGGTTAGGGTCAAGTGGAAGGTCAAATGAGAGTAACTGGATTTCAGAGTTGGCCTGGCTCTGATTGTGCTCACCAAATTAAGTCAGGTTTGGGGTGGATAGATTTAGGTCAAACTGGGGGAGACAATTTGCCAATTTACTTTCATTTAAACCAGATGACTTGGGTGGTGATCTGAATTTGGTCAAGCGCATAATTCTGATTTAGTTTTTGCACCTAAGCTTTGGTCATTGTCCCCTGTCAATTCTGTTTTTAAAATCCAAAACATTAAAGGAAGCAGATGAAGATGTAGATGAACGGCTTTTATCTCAATCAGATTTTGAAATATTTACACAGAAATGAAAAGATCTTGTGAACACGTTTGGTATTTCTTTGAACTCTTGCCTTCAAATATGACTTCTTTTTTTCCCAGGCAGTGCCTGTTTGTATTTGAAAGAATAAGCCTGAAAAATATTCCTGGCTTTTTTCCAAGTGATTGCTCACTATCTACAGATTTATTCCCTGTAGGAAATTTACTGGGTTTACACCCAGCAACCTCGTAGGGCTGGATTTACAGCAGCCTGGGTCCTGTTTAATGTCTACATCTGCACAAGATTTACATGTCATTTAACAAATTTATTGATATCTCTGTATTCTTTCATTTGTTGCTCTTTATTTTGCAGGAATAATTCTGAAAAAAGTCTTGTTATTTTTTGCTCTTTTTGCTAAACATCCTGTCCCTGTAAATGTAGCACCGATGTGATTTAATCCTTGAACAATAACAAACAAAAGGGATTCAAATACTGATGTAATTTAGTGTTGGGTACAATATCGTATTGTGTGTTCTGTGTGTTTTGGAGGGGCAGCGTTGCGGTAGCGGGTGGCCTTATGATGCAATGATCTGGTAGCGGTGTTATGAAACAGCATAAAGGCAGAGATTACTCAAACTAGGTTAGTGGAGCAGCGGAGCACAGAGGACCTACAGTCACAAATTATCACACACACACACACACACACACACACACACACACACACACACACACACACACACACACGCACACACACACACACACACACACACACACACAGACACACACACACAAATGTGCACGTTCTCCTTTTTGCCCTTTGCTACTTCCCTCTTTTTCAAACGTTATCTTTTTATTCATACACTTCCGCGTCTCCTTTCTGACAGCCACATTTAAATATATTCAAACAAACTGCATGTTTTCACTAATGCACAAATTTCAGCGCAAGCTTCTCCTCGCAGACGTTGACTCCTGCTGCTTTCCCTCCCCTTCGTCTGTGCACATCCCCTCCAAAGCCCCTCTGTTCTCCGTCTCCCTTGACAATGGCAGTGACACTTTGACCTCGGCTCTTACGTAACCGCTGTGCAGCTCAGAGCTCAGCAGAGGAATCCGACAGAGAGGGAGCGCGGGTGGGGGTGGTGGTGGAGAAGGGCTCCAGCATGGATTTGTGCATGGCAGACATTTTGTCTCTGGATGATGATGAAGAGTTGAGAGAAAAGGCAGAAGAAGAGGGAGAATTTAGAGTGAGATTTTTGTTTTCTGGAAGGTTGCCAGCAGCAGTAGCAGGATGGGGGAGCAGATGGGACAGGCTGGCAGATGTGAGGCAAAAATCACAGACTGATTGACAACAAGCAGAACAGGCTCTATTAGATTAAACAGTCTCCAAAAAAGCTTTTTATGTAGCAGGCTTGATGAGTAAATATGGGAGTGTCGTTTATCATAGCTCATAAGGAAAATTTGGAAAAGAAACATCAGAAAAAAGAAAGATTTAGAGGGAAAGACGCCGATTTTGCTTCATTGTGGAGAGCCATATACAATGCAGACGTAGCTATTGCATGATAAAGCATACGCGCAGGAATATGCATTTGCTGGACAGAATATTGTTGTTATGCTGTAAGTCCGGTTGTTAGGAATGGCGTCAGGTTTCTCTTTAGTCAGATCAAAGCGAAGGAAAGCTTGTGACTCCCCGGGGTTGAATTTAAAGGCCTCGCTCACATCAAAGAGTCTTTGTAGGGATGAGGGACCAACTGTAACTGATTGGCTGCACATGCTTTCAGCAGGGCCCCATGGCCAGTCTCGGCGGCATCAGCTCCTAACATTTCAAGTCTGTCTTCTCTCACGCCGTACTGTAAATGGTCCACATGCATCTAAAAGGGAACAGGGGGCCATGCATATTTTATGGTCCATGTTTACAGCTTCTCATCATTTCCTACTTTGTTAAAATTTGTTCTGCTTGCACCCACAAAAAAAGGAAGGAGCAACAGTGTGCATGTACCAAGTGGATTGTGCTAGTCGGTTTGCTGGGATTATTTCAGGCCGCTTCCATCCGCAGAGCTGTAATCCCTTACTACTTGGCTCAGTCGGTTAATCTCCCTGTTCTCTCTGGAGGCTCCGTTAAACCCCTTTCCCCCCACCTCCCCGAGGCCACGATTCTGTAATCTGGAGATGTGAGCTTTGCTGCGTCACTAGGTCAGTGTGTCAGGGTGAGTACAAACACTGTTCTCTCCTGTCACAATCTGATCATCTTCCTCTCAGCTCTACTTTACATCCTGGTCGTCTCGCTGTCTTTCTTACGTTTCTTTCCCCGATCCTGTTACCGCTCTTGCACATCTGCTTCCCTCCCCCTCTTTATCGGTTTCATTTTTCAAACACTGCAACTGTAGAGTTTGATAAAGTCTTCATAATAAAATGTGAAAAAAGTGCGAGTTCAGTCTCCGGCCATGAGGTACTTATTATCTACCGGGCACTCCTCCTCATGCTTCACAGACAGGAGCTCTAAGACATACTCTTGGGGCCTCTGTTACTCTCTAAATACACCTAAAAACAACTATTTTCAAGAATCTGGAATCAGTGACACGTATACATTACAAAATGTGCACATATGTGTGAATATTGTGTACAGAAAATAAAGTATTGGCAAGTTTTAGTAAAATTCCGTTTTCTCTGAGCTGCTCTCGGTGATAAAAGCAAGTGAAAAACGTAAAAAAAGTGGAGTGATCTTATATTGCCTTGCACCATAATCAGTAGCCTATATCATCAGTTGAACCACTTGCCTTCATTTCCTTTTGTGGTGACTGGAATGAAGCTGGACAGAGAAAAAACAACACAAAACCTTATATAGGAACATTAACACAAAATACTCTATGATAATTGAATATTTATTTTTTAACTTATTACTCTCCTATTAAGTCATAAATATTTAATTTATTAAGCTGAAACCCTCATTCATGCCTTCATATCATCCTGCATCCATCACTGCACTAGCATCCTTTATGGCATTTCACCAACCATCTCAATAAACTTCAGTATATCCAAAATTCTGCCGCGCGCCTCCTCACCCACACCCGCTCCCGCGACCACATCACCCCTGTCCTCAAAAACCTAGGCTCCCTACTCCATATGGCATACATTTCAAAGTCCTACTGCTCGTCCATAAAGCTCTCCATAACCAGGCCTCCTCCTCTCTAAAAGACATGCTTCATCCATACGCTCCCTCCTGTTATCTCCGATCTGCCACTGCCAACCTTCTTACTATTCCCAGGAGCAAGCACCGAACCTGGGGGGGCAGGGCCTTTTCTGTCATTGCTCCCACCCTCTGGAACTCGCTCTCTCAACACATCCGTAACATCATAGACCCTGCCACCTTCAAATCAGAACTCACAACCCATCTTTTCTGTACTGCCTTTTACACCTTGACTGTTGAGTACATATTTTTAATTTAATTACCTAACTTTCTGTATTTGAATGACATTTATTCTTGTTTTGTACTGATGTTTTATCTTTTAATGTGTACAGCTACTTTGAGTTTGATGAAAAGTGCTATATAAATAAAATGTATTATTTTAATTCTTATTATTATTTATATAATAATAATAATAATAATAATAATAATAATAATAATAATAATAATTATTATTATTA